>CAJNOI010000297.1:0-29998 GCA_905250115.1 Adineta steineri
ATAAACGTCGAACTTTTAATGTAAAATTTGTTGATTTTAATGTATCACCTTTTGCTCGACAATAAAAACCAATAATAGACACACCAGCACATAATGAAGATGTTATTTCAATAATTTTTGCCCATAAGTCTTTATTTGTTGATGATGAATCAAAAAATGAATCTATATCAGTTTGTTTTGATGTAATACCATCAATTGTATAATGAATATAATCTCGTTCTGATTTCGTACATTGACCACAAAGAAATCCAAAAGAAAATCGACTTGTTGAGAGTGAATTTAATTGAGAAGTAACTACATCTGTTTCAATAAAAACAGTTCGACCCATATTTTCAAAAACAAACAAAATAAAAACAATCTAAAAATTCGAAAGAATATTTTTTTTTATTTACATAAAACATATATTTATTGATATTTATATCTGACAATTAAGAAAAAAAAGACGAAAGATTTTCATTATGTGTTTCTTGATGTAAATTAGTATTATCATCTGAATGAAAAAGATCATCATCGTCGTCATCATCATCATTAATATTCATTGCATTTGTTGGATTTTGTAATGAATGATGTACTAGATCATCTTCATTTTCAGATGGAATTTGTTGTACTTTCGGTGGCATATTTAAATCAAATTTACACATTTGAATATGTTTTTTAAGTAATTCAGTTTTTGATTTTAATTCATTGTCAAGTCTGTCGAGTTCAGTACGTTGATCATCAAGTGTTGTATCAATACCTTCAACTCGTGAGATCATATCTTGACAAGATTCAAATTGTTTTCGTAGTTCATCTAATTTAGCTTTGAATTCATTGGGATTTTTATCGAAACTTAAATTAAAAAAAAACAAAATTCAATAGAAAAATTAATTTTGCTTTTAATGTACCTCTTGAGAATATCTCCAAGACGAGGTAAAAAAAGAAATAAATCCTCATCGAATTGTACTGAATTTTTAGTCGTTGTACTAGATGATGTCGTTGTTGGAGCATCAGCTGAATAATTAATTGGTTGTTGTTGTTGTGATTGATTTGAAGAAGAAGAAGCCATCTAAATATGTAATAGTAGAATAAAGAAAAACGATCTGAATAATTTATATTATCCATAAACACAATGAGATATTTATTTTTTTTATGTTTAAAACAAAACAATAACAACAATAAGAACAAAAACAACAAATAAAATGTTTTTAATGTTTGAATGAAGTTGGAATGCTTTGTTAAATGGATTTGTTCTATTTGCTGCGTTCACGCATACGACGACGTTTACGTTTCAATCGACGCATTCGTTTCTTACGCCACTAAAAAAAATACAATAAATAGGTTATTAAATTTTATTGAAATAAAAATCTTTTATACCTTGGCTCGCATGATTTATATGATAAATAATAGAAACTGGAGTGACCAATATAATGTGAATGTAATAATAAAATGATCGTATGTTGTTCTTCTCAAGTATAGATTTATCTCGCATTTTTAATGGTACATTAGAAAACCAGTGATTGACAATATTTAAAATAATAATGATAGAGAACTTTTGAAATATAATTATTTCAGTAATATAAAAAAAGATTAATGAATTAAGAAAGTAGTTTTTCATAAAAATTGTTCACAAAAGAAAAACAATTGTTTCGTTAACAAACATAGATGTCGCCTATATACTGCAGCGAAATATAGAAACGTTATATATAAACCTGTAAAAGGCATATCTAAAAAGAAATATTTCATATTAATGTTCTTGTTCTTTAACAAAGAACACACAACGGAACAAAACAAAACAACACAAAAAAAAAATTTAAGAAAACATTTATCTGTACATCATCGATCGTTTTATTGTTTGATATGCTAAAAAAAACAAAAAAATATATATAGAATCAGGTTACTTAACTTAACTACTATAGACTAGTACTCGATTATATCAGTGCAACGAATAACTTGTTCACAAATATCAACTCATAGATTGAACTTACTACATGTTTTCTTTGATCTTCAGTTACTGAATCAATATATTTAACAATTTCACGTATTTTATTTCCAAGTTTTGGCATTGGTTTATTTTTATTTAATTTTTTAATTTTTCTTATTTTCATTTCTGCCATTGGTGAATCCATATGATGAACATCAATAAGATGATTTTTAAGTGCTGCAACTGGCAACCAATATTGATTTGAACATTCAGCACGAAATGGACAAAGAAAACTTCGATATGGATCAGCAACTTGGACATTATCTTTAATTAAACATATTGTAGCTGGTATATTTGCATCAACAGCTCGTGAAATAATATTAGCAAATGGTGTTAATAAACCATGATATTGACGTATATGATTACTTAAATCTGTGTAATCTTTTCTTCGACATAAACGAATAGAATGATATTTTTTATTAAGACCATAAGCACCATTCACCCATAATGGACATGCGCCAGCAATTCGAGGACTTGGTACAGTTGGAATCTAGAAAGGATATAGAATATTTTACAAACAAGAATTTAGGTATATTCTTT
The DNA here is from genome assembly GCA_905250115.1 of Adineta steineri. Lineage (NCBI taxonomy): Eukaryota > Metazoa > Rotifera > Eurotatoria > Adinetida > Adinetidae > Adineta > Adineta steineri. The sequence continues at coordinate 2,501 of CAJNOI010000297.1, forward strand.
TTACGATATCATGATCATTATCATCATTATTAGCAATAATTGGTTCACTAGAAAATATACATAATGAAAGATATTATTTCTTTTTTACAAGAACTACAATACTTTTCTGATTCATCGTTTGTGATTTTATTTTCATTACCTAAAAATATATCTATCATATTGATTTTAATAATATCAAACTACTTTTTCGTTTATGATAATCAGTATCTATAATTAAACTATGAAAATAAAAATTAAAAACTAAGATAAAAAAATCGAAATAGATAAAAACTTACTTTTGTAATCGATCAAAACCTATATATAATGATTCATCTTCTAAAAAATTTCAATAATAGATTCTTATATAAAAGTATAACAAGAAACAACTGTACTTTGTGAATTCATTGTTAATTCTGCATTTTCTTCAATTGGTTCAACTTTAACGATAGCTAATAAAATATATCATGATTTAAAATTAATTATGATAAGAAAGCATATACATTTTCTCTTCTTCTTTTAGTATTCAAGTAGTAATAGAGAGGATAAAACAAACAGTACAATAATACTCGCAAAGATCAAGAAAATTCTTACTTAATGATTCATCCGATTGTTTTTGTTTTTCATGGATCATTTTTTTTAATTTTTCAATAGTTGATCGAAATTGTTCAACATCATTATAATTATGATCCAATAAAGTATTAACTTCAATAACTAATCTTTTATAATCATCTAATTTTTGTTCATATTCATAACGAATTTTATTTTCATCAACTAATGATGAATAAATGGAATAAAGTCGTTTAAGTTCTAATTGATGACCTTCTAAGTGTTTTTTATTGCGCTCAAATAAACGATCATGTTCAATCAAATGTTGCAGACAAACCATTTTCATACAGTGATGTGCACAATCGAATAAACGGACAGCCGTTTGATTGCATGTCGGCTCACTACATTGACCAAAGTCAGGCATGATAATTATTTAAAATGAATCAAATATGCACTCGTTAAGAAAAATGGGGAAAAATCTAGGACAAAAATCAGACGAAAAGAAACGAGAAGATAATTGTGTTGCGTCTATATGAATAGAACAAATAAAAGAACGAACAATTTGAACCCTCCAATAGAATTAACGGATGCGACAGAATAAATGAGCTTCTCAGTTTTCGGCATATATATTATGAGATTATATCTGGTTAACACTTCAATGCTCGAAAATGAACTACTTTCAAATCCATATTTTTATAAAAGTAATTATTTTAGTTCTCCTAGTGAGACAGATTTGTGAGGCTTTAGCGTGCCACTTTCCTTGAAAACGAGTCGGAACCATCGATAGTTCTCGTTATACACGTCATGCGTTGCAGAAAAGCAGACCATTTTCGAATATTGAAGGGTTGATCAGATGTAATTTCATAGTTACTTGTTCAAGATTTCGCTGTTATGTAACATTTTTTATTATTCATTTACTGCGAAGTTTTATTTAGAGGAATGGATGTACGAAGAAATACAAAAAGTACGATGAAGTATAAGAAGTATCAACGTGTGCGTTTTACTACCTTATGTAACCGCTATGTTTTCATCGTTTTTCTTTTCTCTGTTCTGTATGGCGATGATGCAAAATAATAATATTACCGTTCTCTTTTTTTACACTCATTAAAGATTTTTCAATCGTCGCATAACAGGTCTGATGTGAATGCTGTTGCTACTTCGAACACACAAATATTATCTTCTTTAAAACCACCTCTACATGTCGTCGTAGGTGGTGGTACATCTGGTATTGGTCGTGGAATTGCTCTTGCATACCGCAAACATTGTCCGGACGCTCATGTGACAATTATTGGACGTAATCAATCTGCTGCCGATGAAATTCTATCTCAGTTAGGTCCGAATGGAAATTTTATACGTGCCGATCTTTCACTGATGTCTGAAATTCGAAGAATTACTAAGGAAATTAATGCAGTTGACGTACTCATTTTATCTCAAGGTATATTAAATTTCACTGGTCGTACACCAACCACAGAGAATATTGATGATAAAGCGGCTGTAGCTTATTATGGTCGAGTTTTATTTGTCAAAGAACTTCTACCATTACTTCGATCATCTTCACATGGTGGTAAAGTTCTTTTTGTTATGAATAGTAAAAGAGGTAATGTATCGAAAATCAAATGGAATGATATGGCACTCGAAAAAAATTATTCACTTATGGCAGCTTTTAATCATGGTATGGCATATACTGATCTTGTCATTCAATATCTTGCTTCTCAATCAGAAAATGCCAATGTTAGTTTTATACATGCATATCCAGGTGGTGTTAGAACTCCTATAGGTAATGGTTTACCTTTTTATCTTCGACTACCTGCAAAAGTTTGGAGCGCCCTTGGTGGGGGTGTCAGTCCTGAAGAGTGTGCGGAATTTATGATACATGGCATATTAGGAACAAAGACAGGTTGGAGATGTATCGATGAGAAAGGTGAAACTGTCCCAAATAAGGAAGTATCAGATGAAGAAATGTTAAAGAAAGTTTGGGAACATACTTGTGAAATCACTTCTCGTACTGCTCAATTATGAATAAACAATATTTATTATACTTTTAACTTTTTTTTTCAATCTTACTCAGAAATAAATCATTCTATTGCTTTCGATTCATCCTTTTCTGTCATAAAAAGGGTGAACATGCGCGCATGAGCAAAGATTTGGAAAGTATAGTCATCTTTCATCTATACCCACATTTTTAAAATCAATTTTCACGAGTTTGATTATGTTTTAATAGAAGCTTTGCTACTAATTGATAAGATTACGGGTCTCACTTTATCTTTATCTTTACTTTATAGACAAAGATAAAGTAAATCTTTATATTTATAAAATAAAGATAAAAATAATCTCCATTTGCAGAAATAAAGTTAAAATAAAGAATAAATATATATTTTTTCATGCAGTAAGTACATCTGCAAACACCTTGTATAACAACAGAATGCATTTATTAATGCTCTTTCTTATCATTATCATCATTCTCATATGCTATATTATAATTAACTATAGAATATCAGAATTTTTTGTGAGCTACTCTAAAAAAATAAAACTGTACGTCTCGATAGAAAAAAAACTCTTTATATTTATTTTATTAAGATAAAGTAAATCTTTGTCTTTGTTTCTTTATCTTTATCCCTTATTATAAAGTAAAATAAAGATCAAATAACACCACTAAAAATCAAAGATTTTTCTATAAAATTAAAAAAAAGAAAAGGATAATTTCGAATTTAAATTTCATTCTATGATTTTGGAAATAATGAAATTCAATGTAAATATAAAATTAAATCGTCAATTTTGTTCATTAATCAAATCTGAAATCGATGCTCTGTCTTATCTACGACGAAACCTTTTCTAGAGCATTATTTTTTCTCTTAGTGCTATTTTGGAAGAAATAAATGAGAGAAAAAGAGAAAGAGAGACATATAAGTAGAAAGTAAATCTACAACGAGTGTCATTTTGTTTTCATCGAAGACAAAGTAGGAGACGAAGAAGAAGAAGATTATTTTATTAGTTAACTACTTTATCAAAAAAACTCTTGCTGAATGATGTGGAATATCTGCATATTTATCACTATTCTTCTGCTGATTCTCAACAATGAAATATCAGGTAAATACTTTTATTTATCGCATACTCAAGGCCAGCTATTGCACATAAATGACATTATTCGTTAGAGCTTTAGTTGAACAAAAAGCAGTCAAATAATAGATTATAGAATTTGACAGAAATTTCTGTTATATATTCAAAAGTGATGGTTCTCATTTCTTTTAGACTCTAGTCTACAGTGTGGGTGTGGCAATTGCAGGTTCTATCCTTTTCACTCTCACTCATATTTTCATCCACGCTCTTTATTCTAAACAATTCTTTTTTCCTCCTTCGAATTCATTTTCGTTGAGCAAATAAAAAGAATTATTTGATTATTTTTTGTTTTTAATGACTCTCTTAGTTCATATGTACAAATCATCGGAGAAAATAGAATAACAATCATAGAAATCTTTTCAAGCTTAACCTCAATGAGTTTTTCCAAAGAAAAATATAAATTAACAATTTCATTTCATTTACAGTTCTTGTCTAATATTCTTTATACTTTTCCGGTTCTTAGCTCTTTCGTTCAATCAACCAAAGTTTTCCTCAACACCCATTTGGAATTCCAATGGAATTACCTTAGCCAATCAATCGATCGTTGGGCAACATCCTCGCGCTATTTTTGTGAACACAAACAACACAATCTATGTGGCTAATGGAGATGATAATACAATTGTAATATGGGAAGAAGAAAATGTGAATCCAACAAAGATCATTCCTGGTAATTTCACGGCACCCTTGTCTCTCTTCGTGACATCGAATGGTGATATTTATATTGGTGATGGTGATGACAATGGTCGAGTGCAGAGATGGAGTGCAGAAACAAGTATCTTTGTCACAGTGATGAATATCAACTCATCATGTTTTGGTTTATTTGTTGATATCAATGATACTCTTTACTGCTCAATGCCTCATGAGTGTCAAGTAGTGAAAAGATCATTAAATGATGCTGTTATGACTTCAAATCGTGTTGCTGCTGGAACAGGTATTGCAGGATTAGCTTCAAATCAACTCAATTATCCTCTTGGAATCTTTGTTGATGAGAATTTGGATTTATATGTGACGGATTGTGGAAATGATCGAGTACAGTTGTTTCAGTCAGGAGAATCAAATGGCATCACAGTAGCCGGAAGTACATCACTCAATCCAACAATTACACTTAATTGCCCAAGTGGAATTATATTAGATGCTGAGAAATATTTATTCATTGCGGATAATAACAATAATCGTATCGTTGGTTCAGGTTTGAATGGTTTTCGATGTTTAGTTGGATGTAATGGATGGGGTTCACAATCCAATCAATTAGATGGTTCATTTAGTTTGAGTTTTGATCGTTTTGGAAACATGTTTGTTACTGATCAATCAAATCATCGAATTCAAAAATTTTTACTGATGAAAGATTCTTTTGGTAAGTTTAAGAAAAGTTGAATGAAATGAAGAGATGTGAATAGATAATTAACAAAAGCTAATAAAGATATTTCAATATAAAAAAGGAAAGAAAACAAAAATGATTGACAAAGATTAATTCAGGCAATGTGTAAAAGAATATGTGTAGGGAAATGAAATGTTCAAATTAGACAAAGCTATGTGTCAATTGTCTGACACAAACAACCTTCGCCTTTTTGTTGAGATTAAAGAATAGAGAACGAACAAGTTCGGTCCGTAATGGAGTGTTAGAAAGGGTTTTCATGTTTTATTTCATCAATGAAACAATTTTGATCGAAATAAAATCTCTTAATATTTTTGTCGATCTAGTCTTAATATAAATTATTCTATGATTTGACTTCATATTTCATTCACGTATGTGAGGGTGTGGGTGTGAAAATGTAACTCATTCATCACTCATACCCACCCACATCCACCTCTCAAATCTATTCTAGATTGTACTTATTTGAAAATTTTTCATAAATTAACTGACAAAGTTTTGTTTATATCTCCAAAATTCAATGAGAAAAAGTTTTTCTGATTGATAAAAGATTTGTTAGTTTTACAAATATTTAGTTGACTTTTTCTTGAAGACGTGTAGCCAATAATTGTTTTCCTTTTAAGAGAATTATTTATTTTTTTCACATGAAAATAAAGCGTTGCTGATTTTGTTCTATATTTCATAGGAAAGATATCGAAATCTGTAAAATACTATTAAGATTACAAAGAAAGATTTGTTTTATTTATATTAAACAAAATCAAAATATTGTAGTCTTTGATGAACCCTTGAAATTTCTTGAGATAAAAAGCCTTCGAGCGACAATTTGTACAAAGAGCATTTGCAGAGAGATAAAAAGGCTTTTTGTAGATCATAATAGATGGTATTTTTTCCCTCATTTTTATTTTCTTTTTCGTTCAGTACTGATATAACGTGTAGTGACATTATTTTTCATTTCCTAATGAAATTCTATAAGGTAAATCTAGTTATATTTCCAATAATATAGACAACTAAGATAACCATAGTGGTATTTATAGTTTTTCCCTGACTTCTTCTCTGACTTGACTTTAAATTTTTACCAAAAGAAAATTTTAGAAACTTTGCATAAATTTTTCAGCGATAGACCTGCAATGACATATCTGCAGAATTATTTCTAAAAAACATCAGTTTTTAAATTAAAAGTCACTTCAGAAGAGCATATAAGATGCTCAGCATTGAAATAAATAAATTCTTTTATTTGACCATCTTCTTTTCTGCAACTTATTCAGATTTTCATAAAATCTTTCAACAAAAGTTAAACAAAGAAATTTTAACAACATTACAATTCATATTTTATATCAAAACTAATAAGAATCATTCCCATAATCAATGTTAACAAACATTTCTAAATATCTTTTTTATCAAAAATTTCTTTGAAAAAACTTTATTTTTCTTCGACGAATATAGAAGTCAATAATTTCGTTTCCGTTCCAGTTCTTCTCTAATATTCTACTTTTCTCGTTTTTAGCTCTTTCATTCAATCAACCAAAGTTTTGTCCAACAGCTACTTGGAATTCCAATGGAATTACGTTTGCTAATCAATCAATTATTAGTGAAGATCCTCGTGCTATTTTTGTGAACACAAACAACACAATCTATGTCGCTAATGGAGACAATAACACAATTCTAATATGGCAAGAAGAGAATATCGATCCGACAATGGTTATTCACGGTAATTTTGCAGAATCCTTGTCTCTCTTCGTGACATCAAATGGTGATATTTATATTGGTGATGGTGATGACAATGGTCGAGTGCAGAGATGGAGTGTAGAAACAAGTATCTTTGTCATAGTGATGAATGTGAGTTCATCATGTTATGGTTTGTTTATCGATATCAAGAATACTCTTTACTGTTCAATGGCTAATCATCATCAAGTAGTGAAGAGGTCATTAAATGATCCTCTGACGACTTCAAATCGTGTTGCTGCTGGAACAGGTGTCGAAGGATCAGACTCGAATCAATTCGATGGTCCTCTTGGAATCTTTGTCGATGTGAATTTGGATTTATATGTGACGGATTGTCGAAATAATCGAGTTCAGTTGTTCCAGTCAGGAGAATTAAATGGTACCACAGTGGCTGGAAGTGGTTCACTCAATCCAACAATTACACTTAGTTGCCCAAGTGGAATCATATTGGATGCTGAGAAATATTTATTCATTGTGGACTATGGCAATAATCGTATCGTTGGTTCAGGTTTGAATGGTTTTCGATGTTTAGTTGGATGTTATGGAGAAGGTTCACAATCCAATCAATTAATTTATCCATTTAGTTTTAGTTTCGACAGTTATGGAAATATATTTGTTACCGATCAAGTAAATCATCGAATTCAAAAATTTCGATATTTGGAAGAATCATGTGGTAAGTTTAGAATGATTGAATGAGATGATGAGATGTGAATGTTAACAATGAAAAGCTGTATGGTTTTTGTTAGAAGAAACTGAGGTTCGAAATAAAAGAAAATATCGTACATGAAGCTTCTTTGATCTAAAAAAATAAAACTGTATAAATGAAACAATTCATTAATTTGATAATTTCAATGTAAATTAAGTAAGTTCAGTTAAAAGACGAAATTTCAATTGGTTATAGATATTCTTCTTTTAAACATTCTCATCTCTCAAAATGTGAAGATAACTATCAGATCAGAAAAATCATCAAAGATTTTTATTGTTATTCAAAGAATAAAATAGAACTTCTTATATGTTACGCAGAAACTATCTGATCAATGTGAACAATATTATGTTTTATTTGATTGATTGCGAAAAAGATCCCCAGTTAAATCTAATCATTTAAAAGTTTCTCTCTCTTTTCACTGATCAGATTTTGTTTCGAATTTTTAAGTTTCATATAAAAGCGAAACATTACTATGCATATCGATCAGAGAATTTTATTAGATTCTCTTCGACACTGTTAGACGTACACAATGGTCTTTCTTTTCAAAATGTCGAGAGACAGATAATACTACTAAATAAATTGAGGGTGTGAGTGTTGACAATGTATTCGACTGGTACCTGCACTCACACTCTCAAGAATTCTTCACTTTTGACTTTAATTTTTATTTTTAGGTCTGACGACAACAACAGCTATGATAACAGCAACAACGACAATAACACCAATGAAAACAACAACAGCAACGACAACAACAGAAACAATGAAAACAACAGCAACGACAACAACGGGGAGAACAACAGTATCAGCAACAGCGATGACAGCAACAACACTATCAACAACAGTAACAACGATGACAACAACAACAATGTCAGCAACAACGATGACAACAACAACAATATCAACAACAACGACGACGACGACGACGACGGTAACAACAACAAGCAGTTCAGGTGCTGTAACAACAACGACGACGACGGTAACAACAACATCAGCGACGACAACAACAAGCAATTCAGGTGCTGTAACAACATGGTTCTCGTCTAAATTTGGGCAATTTGGATTCTTTGTACCAACTGCTCTTGTTTATTTAATCTATATTCAGAATTAGCATATGACGATAAAAAAATCTTTTCTTTTGAAAAACATTTAATATTTATAATTAAGCACTAACTCTTTCTTTTTTCTTTATGTTTTATTAAGTTTTCGTTTGTCTTATCTTTACTGCATACTAACAAAAGCTTTCAATTCAACTGTGATTTTCTGAATTATAATAAAACTATCTTCATTCAATCGTTCTTCTTTAAACTTATTAAACAATGTGTATATACATCTTGCATAATCATATATACAGTGGATAGAAAAATAATCGGTATAGATCTTAAGAGTGTGGGTGCACGTGAGGATAAAGAAAAGACGAATCTCACTTACACCCTTAACATCTCATATTTCATTGGTATCTATGCAAAAAACTTGATATTATTGATCTTAAATGTAAATTAATAAATGAAAATTCTTTATTAATTTTTGTAAAATATCAGAACCAAGTTTCTTATCATTTCTTCTTCGAAATTCAGATTCGATGTTAATCATTGAAGATACTCTACATCAACATATCATTTGTACATTTAATTGTGATGTTTAAACTATTGATCCAAAATTTCTATGCGAAGGACAATTAGTTATCGGATATAAATTTGACAAATCTTGGTATCGATAGTAGTGATATTCCAAAAGTTAATCAGTTTGGCTGAAACTTGTGCTAGAATTGTCGAGAACGATCTTTAACACAGAATGTTCATAGTGCGACAACAAGCAAATGAGTACTGAGAGATAAAAATTCACAATTAGAAAATTTGCTCCATTTTTATCCATAGTTGAATGAAAGTGAAAATAAAATATACTTTTTTTTTTTGGTTTATTTATTTTTTAGTTGAAACATAGCAATGACAGGAAAATGATCAGACGAATAACTTTGTGAGCGAATATCAATCACAGAGATAAATTTAGGTTGTAAATATTGAGTTTTATCTAAAGAATTTTGATATAAAATCCAATCAACATGAAATCGATGTGAAGACCATATGGATATCATTTCTGATGGATTGATCAGATGAGAATAGCTTGTAAATTTTTTCAAAACATCAATATACGACGAAGAATTTTTTGGAATCCCATGTGGTAAAATAACACCCAAACCATGATAACTAAATCCAATTGTTTGCAATAATTGAAGACCATAAGTATTGATTATTGAACCAAGCCAACCATGAAATGTTGATGAAAATGTGTTAGATACACATGTTGATGGATGAGTTTTACAAATTGTCCAAGTATCGTAGAGGAAATCAGATGATGTTAAGATGTTATAAGTTGTTTGTTGTGGAATACTATTGAAATCACCAAGTAATAGAACAACATCTGTCGGATATTTTCTTTGCCATTCATTGATTGTTGAACGAACAACTTTTGCTTGTTCTTGACGAGCTTGTTCACTTTTTGCATCTAAATGTGTATTAAAAACAAGTAAGTTTATTGATTCATTGGATAATAATTGAAAACGTGCAATATTTAATGTTCGAATTGCATGACTATTCCAATCTTTACTTCCAACAGTTCGAGGTGTTTTCGATAACCAAAGATAATCTTGATCTAATAATTTCAATATTTGATTATTGTATAAAATTGCTACTTGAAAATCGAGTTTAGATGATGAATATGGAGAACCAATCGATTGATAATAACTTGGTAAATGAAATTGCCAATGTTGAAATTGATCAGTTAATGGTTCTTGTACACATAGAATAGTTGGTTGCCATTTTTCAATTATTTTAGTTAAACGGTGGATTCTTTCTTTAAAATTATTCTCTGGATTATGCTCAACAATATCGACACGAATATTAAATGTCATAATAGACAATAGATCATGTTTGAGAAATAAATATTTTTGTAACATATTGAAATCATCTTGCTCAGTATAACGAGGGAATGTGAATAGGAAAGCGAGGAAAATGGGAATTAAAATTGTAAAAAATATAAACCATTTATGCTTCATGACAAAATATCATTGAGAATACGAATGCAATGTGCATTAGATACTCTTACTCATTTGTGCGCTAGCGCCAGATGTCTTTGTTCTATTGGTTTTAAAGTGTACAATAACCGTAAACTAGAGGCCTCTATTTGTTAAGAAAAGCCAAAATTTATTGAACGATATAGACAGTATCAATCAAAAAAAAGGATATGAATATTTCGGATTGCTACGTTTGAAAAAACTAATTATATTTGACTACGTTTAATAATCAAAACTATATATAATGAGATGATTGAGCTTTACTATCTGCATAGGTTTTCTATAAATGTATAAATAGTATATGAATATTTCATCAATGAATAAAGAAACATAACTGCTGAAAATTTGGAACTTATACTTCTTAGCCATAATGCTTTTAACATGCAGTTACCAGGCTCTGGGCATAATTCTTCAATAACTTGTTGAAAGTATTATGACTTCTAGAGTAGTATCAGTCGATAGCTTTTGAGTATGTCTATTATTGGTTCGTTTGCATGAATCAAACAACTAACTGCCAACGTAAAGTTCTGCTTACAAATGCTTGTTTTTTTTAAGTCAAATCATAATGATTTTCTCTGTGATAAATTATATGATTAAGTTAGATGAAGCTTACTATCACATCAGAAAGTATTTTCTATATAAAAGGCTCTATTTTCATCTTACACGTTCGTGAAACTTATCTGAAGTCTTTCTGTAGATAATAATCCTAACTATATTGATGAAAATGTGTTTTTGCAAGTGTATGTCAAAGGTTGCATTTTCATCTCAAACACTGATCAAACTGATTTAAAATATTCCTATGGTTAGTAATTGAATAGTTATATCAAAAAAAGATTGCTTATATTAAAACTGAAATTTTTATCTCAAAAATTTGCGGATTGACTTACTACTGAATGTATGTTACATAACCGTTCCACAGACTATGAGGAGTCCATCAATCGAATTAAGAAAAACATATTGTTTTAAAGTATTCTAATTTTTAGTTTTCATCATAAAATATAATGTCATTTTACATGTCATCGTTGTGTGTCATGCTATGATCGTTAGCATATCTGACCTGTATTTCATATGATATACCCGTTTTAATCAATAAGTTTTTCATGACAGAAAGTATAGTTCATTTTATATTTTGATAACATTATTAATTGAAAAGATATGTTGAAATATTGTAAATAAACAATGTAGGAAAAATAATTGACAAATATGGCGTTTGCCTTTTTTTGATTAATTATTAGTTATCGAGAAACAATAATTTATCACAGAGATTATTCAGAAATTGACTGCCTAGTGTTTTGGCCATTTTGGATCGTATTCTGTATTCAAATATGATTTCTTGACCCTTCCCTTTTCAAATATTTTAATCTACTGATAGAAATTGGAAATTTTGTCGTGAAATCAAGAAGGAAAGAACTAAATTCAGAGTTCTTTAATCAAGTTTATTAAGCTGATTTTTTTAATTAAATAATTGAGGGTGAACACTTGAATCATTTCACTTTCTGTCAACTTGGCACTAAAAAATTTGATCTAGTAGAAAACTAGTTTAGTCAGCAACGTCATAAAATCAAGACATTCGTGATATAGAAAACATTGCTTTTTTTAAAAAATTATTATGATAGGCATCTTTTTTTGAGTGCATGAATCATTCTCTGTTTAACAATCAAGCTCTCTATATAGGCTTATCTTATAAGAAAAAAGCTTAAATTGAGGAACAAAATGTTCAGATGCTTTTAAATACATGATTTCTTTAAATTATTTTTATTGAATTGATTTCTTTTTATTTGAATTCGGAAATAAGTTTTAAATAAGAGGCTTTTTTCCTCCATGAAATTCAAATGCTGTGGTTACAAGATCAGTTAATTTAATTTCCTTGAATGCTATCACCATTACTTATAGACTCTCTCTTTCTCTCTTTGTGTATGGATATACTATTGACTGTTTTGTTCCCCATTCTTATTATTCATTGCCGTGTCGTTTACTTTGTTGAAATATTATTATTATTATTATTATTATTCTGTAATTTTTCGGTTCTTGGTGATCACGCTTCTTCTTTATTATTCATCTTCTCTGTGACCGTTGGTGTCAGTCACCTACATATTCATCTTCGTATTTCTCTCGTATGTTCATCATTCTACTGAGCACATTTCATGGATTTTGATTCACTCAACACTCATCATATTATTATTTCATCACCTAACTCTTTACTGATATATTAGATTTTACATTGTCGATCTGCAACATTGCAAATATTTCCAACAAAAATCTATGTAGTGAGTGATGGAAACGTTTACATAATATTTTTTTAAAATTTCTGTTAAGAATTTATTTGGATCGAAAGAGAGAAATAATAAAAATCATCTTTATTCCGTATGTATCATCACAATTAGAATCTATTTTGATCATCATTATTATCATGATCACTAAGATCGACATATTCATCATCAAATTGAGAATCGATTGCTTGATTTTCTTCTTCCAAAATCAAAGTCTCAAAGATACAGTAATTTTGAAACTTTGAAGGTTCTTTTATCTTCGCCTCCAAAGTACTACCAATGACCAGACCTGTTTGAGTTGAATCTTGAGCTAGCTATTCACAGCTTTTCAGATGAAATAATAAATTGTGAATAAAGCCGATGTTGGATAAGAAAAACTTTTCAAAGACAACTTAAAATCAGTTAAATACGAGAAAGTCTGCTCTGCCACGCTGGTATTGATATTCATGAAGTTGATTTTGTTTTGCTCTGCGTCAGGATTGAATAAGGTCTTACAAAGTTCACCTTTGTGCACGGTATTGCGAAAACGATCACAGACTACAGTCATATTCATCAATTGTTGGGAATAAGGCGTATTTTTCATGTACTCTCCATTGAATCGATACTTCCAAAATTTGTGTAGCTGGCACGCTGCGTCATACAGCAGCAGTGATGGTATTTTCGTACCAAGCTTCAACATGGTTACTAAATGGTCAGTGATTTTTCGGAGACCCTCGTGATTGACTGAATCTGAAAAACCAATTATTATGCCGCAATTCAAAAAAGAAGCAATAAATCCCATAGATCTTTTCTTCATTTCAAACAATTATTTGCTTCATATCGTTCCTACCCACATTACATTGAGCTTCTTGTTGATCGAGTTGTTTGAGATAATTCAAATAATTTTTTATTTCATCATCAGACATTTCAGTTTCCATAGACTTTGTTTCGTTTTGCTTTGTTCGATGATGGTCACAATAATAACTACCAAGATCTGTAGATAAGGACAAAACTTATATTTATATTAATTATCAAATCAAACATAGTTATTAATCTATTCCTCAAAAATATTTTTTACAACTATGTTTCTTTAGTTTTCTAATTATTTGTATTTTTTAAATCTTGATGATATTTCTCATGCTTTTATCATGAATATTTCAATACGTGAACCAATAGATTTATTTACCGTTTATTATTCTATCTTCTGATTTTCGTCTACGTGGTATATATGGACAACCTTTATTGACTGGACCTAATTCATCAATATTAAAAAGACTTGTGACATTATCATACTTGCACACCAGCCGCCTACTGCAATAAACAAAAAAAAGCTGGTCGTGATGTATAATCAAGAAAAAAGCCATCACTCATTGTAAGTTATTCAACAATATAAAACTAATATTCGATCAATGGCTAAAAATTTAGAGAGCATCGTGATTTTTTATTCATAGTGTCAGTCACTTAGAAAAATACTAACATGAAATTAGTTACATTCGACTTACGGCTTTTGATGGCCATCAATAGTAATCGTGCGAGAACATCCACCACTACATTGACATTCTCCAAATATTTCTTTATGATGAGACCAGAAAACGGTGAACAGATGGTAAAACCAGTCCAGATTTCTTTCAATGGAAATAGCACGTGTGGACTGTTCACCTCGTATCTTAGTTCGGCCCTCACACATTGCATACGGGAAAATCGTTTCACTGAATTTATTGGTCATAAAGATAAAATTTGCCAGTTCATAGTAAAGCCACACTGATTGTAGATTTCGAGACAATGCTTCCGGTGAAAAATCGTTCATATCTAAACGCCGAAGTTTGTTGAGAACTTTAGTAATAGCAGAGCCAAAACCACCGAAAGTCGCATAGTCGTCAATTAAAAGACAAGAAAATAAGATCAAAATCTTCTTAGAGAAGACCAATGCTCCGGAGAAATGCACGAATTCAGAACATTGTGATTTTGTGTTAACCATTGTTGATTTCTGATCCATTAAATAAATAGATGATAGTCTATGTGATCGTTGACATTGATGGCAGTCTGCTTTATAGAGCAAGCATGGTTGAATTTTGGTACAATATATAATATTAGCACAACTTTGAAATATAGTTTTCAATTGTGTACCACAGGAACTACACATTGTTTGATATGGTAGAAGCAAAAGTGGACTAAATCTTTTGCCAAACATTGATTGAGGTTGTAGTTTTTTATACTCGTTTACATAATATTGTATTGTATCAATATCCAAATCAATATTGAATTGCTCTTTTGTATAATGATGTCCCATTAAAATGTTATGTGCTATAAGTATCTCATTAGAAGAGTACATAATACCAGTTTCTTGCTTTACAATAAATGAAATGAAATCCAATTTTCTTCATTGGTGCTAGTAGGTGGTAATGGATATACATAACTACCTGGTACTAGATTTTCTATATTTATGATCATAATCGTCGCTTTGAAAGATCTTTTATTTTCATCAGGAAATGCTAACAACAGTCGTTGATAAATGGTATCGACACTCATTATCTAGAACTGTAAGAAGCTGTAAAATCTTAATGAAAATATTTATAGAATCTTCGCGTACACGAATAACAAAACTCAGTCTAAAAATTATTCTGTTAATTGAGATTACCTGGACCTTATAGAGGACATATAAATATTCAATCTAATCGTAGTAACCAGTATATATAAGAAATATATAATTGTTCCTAAACTATAGATATAGATATGTTCTAAATATTTTTTTTGAGAAGGAAGAAATTTTACAATAATATATAAACATGAAAAATTTCTATAGTCGTTATTCACAATAATTTATTATGACAATATATACAGCGTTTTGATAAATAAAAAAACACATAGTAAATAACGACAGTGAAATAAAATTTTCAAGAAACTTATGTACGAATTTGTACATTTAAAGTAATAAGCAATATTCATGATAGATCATATAGAAATAAGACCATTATGTTTCAAAAACTATATGAATAAAAGGAAAAATGGAATAATATAGAAGAAAGACAGCATAATTCGGAAATGTAAATAAATTTACAAATATGAAAAGTAAAACGCCAATAACAAAACGTTTACTGAAGATAATTACACAAAAACTAGTCAAAACAATATTGAATACAAAAAAAATAATATGAGATTAATCGATGATTATCCTTGGTTTACGTCTTCGTTTAGCAGGTAAATCAGTCTCATATATGGTGGAATTTTCTTTTTGAAGATCTTCGATTTCTTTTCTTTTATGTGTTACTGATTTTCGTACTTCCTCCTTTTGTTGCTCTTGAAACTGATCAATTTCTGCAAAAAATGGTAGCGAGTGATTGATAAATCTATACACAAAAAAATCCAACGCTTACCACGATTCGATATGGTTTTCAATAATTCATTTGTAATATACATGTACTTCTTATTAATTGTAATATTATCTTTAAACCATTCGTCGTTTTCAAAATATTTCACTAATAAATCATTGAATAAGTAAGATTGATTAACCGATTTTGCATCAATCTGACGTTTATCAGGTGGATTTGGATTCAAAGAAATTTTATATTCTTCAATATCAATGCCAAACTCTGCTAGACCCAAAGCAACGAAAGGATTAGCTGGACTACTTTTGACATAACCGGCAATAGGAGATCCTTTTGCATTTCGAAACCAATCACCTTTCACCAGTATTTTTTTGTATACGAGGAAATCAATGAGTTTTAATCGACATTCTCCATCAAATAAACTGGATGGTAACATTCGAAACATGTCGGTTGATGTACCAACAACAAACTGACGCTTGATAATGATTGATTTCCAAATAGTTGAAGATTTAGGATTAAGAATAAGATTGTTGACTTCTAAAAATATATAAGTTTTACTTATTCAAAAACAAACAAAAAATGAAGAACTCTGTTTATCATATATCTATCACCAATTTTCATCTCCTCTGGTAAAAATGTGAAACTAGTACTACAAAAGAAAAGTAAAGACATTCTGATCAACAATTTACGCCTTACAGCTAACTAATATAATGTTACGATTTTATTTTATCATATCAATAAGTGTCTGATGTTAGGCATTATTCATTAAAGAAAATCCAAACTTATATTGCTTAGCAAATTTATACACTAACATAAATTCAACGTAAGTCCCTATCTCAATATTTATACGATCAATAAAATATTGTAATCTGAAACAAATAAGCTAAAAGCTGAGTTACTCTATTCAAACTTTTCATGTTTTAGTTTCTTAATTATTGCTACATAGATTAATATGTTGGATGTCACATAATTATGTTGCACTTTTTTATATTACAAAATGTTCAGTTGAGAAACTTCATCGATTAGCATCTTGAATCAAATAATTTAATTTCGCAGAAATAACTGCGTTCTGTTATGTAAATTAAACATCTTTGGTAATTGAAAACGATATTTTGATATTCATTAGTACAGCTACAACCGAATGAAATAAATGGTTCTTTTTCTTTATCTAATTTTCTCAATATTTTCTGTATTATTTCCACTTGAAATATGACACCAAAGATTTTACCTTCTGATGACCATTTTTGTGATGTTGAACGTGCCGAACGTGGACGACCTCGTTTTCTATTGATCGAAGAAGTTTGATTATCCAAGACTAAAAGAATCAAGCGTAGAGTAAAAGTAATTTACTATGCACATCTATCTCAAACTATATCTTAAAATGAAATATATTACAATAGTTAATAGTAGGATTGGGCATCACAAATTTATACTTGTTTACGTGAATGTTATAATAGATCATAATTCGTCAAGAGGAACTGATGATCTCACAGGAAAAGAATGCAATGTAAGACAATACTATTGCATACTATTAACACTAAATACGTATGATTGTTAACAGACATGTGTGAAAGTAAAGTTTTCTATGTAAATTGAATTTGTCTGGACTAGAGTTTCATTCGATTCAATAAAACTCACTTCTCAATATCTGAATTAATTCGAGTCGGTTCAAACTTAAATCACTACTCTTACATATACAGTAAATGATAATACCAATGATAATTGAATGCTTAAAATGGCTCAATTAAATTTCATTTGATCTAATAACAAATAATATTCATTCGGATAATGATTTGAATTTGACTACATGATTTTTACATTCATTTCGATTCCGTTTCTGTTAGATACGACTAAATCATTTTTGTAATATTAATATAAATAAAAATTGTATCTTTGATAATCTACTCATTTGAATAACAGCATAGATTAAGAGTAAAGATGCAGATGATTTATAAATATAAGTTTTTACACTTGCCTGCTGAAGGTATTTCAACATTACTTGGAAGATCTGTTAATATATTATGATGTGAAAATGTTGGTTCAATAGTTGAAGAACATTCATCTGTAAAATAATTGAATATAGAAATGATTATGAAATAAATTTTTGAACCAGACAGTGAAAAACTATATGATAATAAACTCAAATTATAAACGTTGCTAGTTGGTAAAATCTAGCTCAATGAAGATAGTTAGTATACAAGTATAGAAAATAATATTCTCATAAAGAAGAACTTATAGCATTGTCGAATGAAGGATCAATAGTCTCCAAAAACTGTTTCTTCTCAAAAAGACATGTTTCAACTTTGAAAATGAGAAACTCTGGTGAGCTATTATAAGAAAATATATTTAGCGCAATTCACAATTGCATCATAAAGCAATAATTGTTGTGCCCTTCCTTTTCTTTACCTGTTACCATATTTATATCTAATTGTTGAATATTATCAGCAGGTTCAAGTTCACGAAGAAGTACATCATCATCGAACACTTAAAAAACAGAAAATATGAAAGAAAATAATAAGATCTAATAAAAAAAGTTCAATGCGTTGTATCATATTGAATAAACGTGTTGATATAGTAAAAAACAATAATTGAAATAAATTTACCACATTGATGTTCAATGTTATTTAGATTCTTCATGATTTTTTCTATAACATCAGTCACGATATCTAAATATATTATATTCATCGAGTAAGTTCAATTGATAAAAAGATTAACCTGAAGTTGATGAACCATCGATTATTATTGATGAGTTTGTTTCTATGTGCACAGGAGATGAATAAGAAGAAGTTTGATGATCAACAACACCTATATGATGACACAGTTTTAGGCAAATATAAATGTTTTGTTCAAAATACAGAAATGAATAGTATATAGAATAAATTGCTTCATCATTAGCAAATTTCGTTTCTAGAATCAAAAATATCTGGTAATTACAGTTTATTTCTTCAAATCTTTACACGAACTTCTATCATATTGTACATGAACAAATAGCTTCGAATAAGATATTCACTTACGTTGTTTTGGAGATGAAATCGATTTTAATAATAACTCAGAACAATCCATTTGACTATGTTCAGTTTCATCAATCAAATCATTGCTACTTGAATCTAAAATAAGTGTAGCTATTCAATACTTGCAATGATTTTTTTAGGGTACCATAATAAATGGTATTTATGTGTAAATTTATAATTCTACATGACAAAAAGTTTATGTTGCTACTCTATATTTCTTTATTATCATAGTTATTTTAAATATTCATTCTTTAATTGATCTAAATGATAAATTATACAAAGACTTTAATTGAATGAATTGAGTTACTATTTGATGAGAGACTCAATCAAAACATAGAACAATAGTATCTTTTACATCATTGAGAAAAAGCGAAGAAATTCGAAATTTAACGTTGTTAAATACATAGTTATTAAGATTTGGGAGTTAATTAATTAAATTATTCTCTGACCTTTCAATGATAATTCATATGTAATCCCACAATGAGAAGACGAGGTTGTTTCATTTGGTGGTAATAATGGCATACTGGAATCAGTACTTTTGCTTAAGTCTAAATCAGATGAAGTATCTTGTTCTTTTTCTGTTTGATTATTGGCAGCAGCAATACCACATAGTTGATAATTCATTTCAATGACATCTTGATCACAAGTTTGAATTTGTGTATCTATAAAAATAGCTATAACATGTTTTTTTTCAAAAAAGAATAGTTTGAAAACAGCTCAAGAAGAAGAAGAAGACGTAATTCATACTTTGTCATATTTCATATTTTCTAGTACTTGATGATACTTTGCGATACTGCCTCATACTTCTCCACTTCTGCACGTTTTAGTACTACTGAAATACGCCTTTTTACAATAAAACAATCTTTAGTCAAACATCAAAAATATATCCTAGTAGAATAATAATGAAAAAGATTTTTAGATTGCAGAAACGTTGTAACAATATTGATGCCATATTAAGATATTAACGTTGGTTGATGCTAGTAGGTCTTGATATTGGTATCTCATCTCAAATATAATGTTCGAACGTTTTAAAAATTAATTACAGTAATACCAATACTAATATTGATACTAATACGAATGAATATTAATCGATGTAAAGTTGTAATCTTATTAGTAATATTGGTACTGTTATAACTCTGTATCTGTATTACTACTCACACATTATAAAAAAAAACTAACTGCAGTCCAACCCAACTATCACAATCTAAACAATAAGTATTTCCAGAAACTGGTCATATAGATTCTGAACAATAAAAAATCACAGTTGTTATTCGGTTTGATCTCACAAGATTTGGGTGAGGGTGAAAATTGAATTTCTAAGTTCTGTTGTTGGTAAATTCTCAGAGCATTTTCAAGCGTTTATATAATATATTCTGAATAGTCTTCGAAAATACTTATTTTTATTCAGAAGATAACGCGCTCTAATCGTTCTTAGAACGAAATTTTAACCGACGACTCTTACCAATTTTATAGGATATCGAATTAAATAGCTAACAGTAGAAGATATATATTTACTAGAAATATTTTCGTACAAATCACAGTCTACATAACCTTCAATCTTTAATAGAGTGTTAGATTATTTGTTTCTTCTTTCTATTTTCTGTCAGTAATGGTTTCGTCTCCTGAAGTCAGATCATGTTGGAGAAATAAGAAACGGAAACTATATAGTTTAAATGAAACACAGAATAAAATTTTCGGAATATTACCTGTTAAATTATTCACTGAAGACTGAAGACCTGTTTCTTGATTTGTTTTCGTATGAGATGATGGTGTATTCATAGATGTTGTTAAATCAGATCTTTTAGAATATTTACCGCTCAATGTAAAAATGCCATCAGTAGAAATATTTCCTTTTTGATAATACATGACAAGAACATCATCGTTTGAAACGGGTTTATCTAAATCAAAAGAAATAACAAGATTATAATTATTATAAATTCTTTTTATTAATGAAACTTAGTTCAAACCTTCAAGTTGCACGATCTCTCCAGATTGAACTCGTTGATCAACCATTTGACGAAAAGAATTAAAAATGATGTCTTTTTTGTAATAGTTATGGTAATATTGAACAAATTCGCCATGTTCTTTCATGAAATTAATAGCATCATCAGTGAAAATCATGCCTAATGGCAATCGTTGATGTTCAAATGTTGCTTGATATTTTTCCATATTCAAACCTAAATCCTAAAAAGATAATTAATTCTTAGTTACGATACAAATCACATACAGTTAGGGTGAACTCTATTTTACTCAAAGTTTTGTTTTTCTACGTGTTTCCTATAAAATTCGAAATTCCGATATAAAAATTGAATCGAAGAATAAGTTTAGAATCAAAGTTATATACATATTAATAATGTCAGATTACTTCCTTATATCTTTTAATTCTCTCTTGATACTTAATCTGAAAAGAAACTAGGAAATATTGCTAATATTGAGGGACTAATAATCTCAATACAATCTTTTAATACATGTTTTCAACGTGCCCATTGATACATAGAAGAATATACAAATGCCACTTAAAGCTTTTCATATAAAGAAGAATATTTGTTAATATTGCGAAAAAAAAAGAAAACAATACTTACTTCAAAACTCTTTTTTATTCGAGGATTGTCGTTAATCACTGATGGAAGTTGTTTACAAAAAGATGCATATTGCAAGCCGGTATTCGGAACACGTCCATTTTTAATGAAATTGCCACCAATAATTAGACCATTTTCAATTAATGGTAAAAGAATTTCTTCAGGCTTTAGATCATATGAATGTGAGAATTGACCAGATCCTTCACCTTTCGTCGTATTAGTCATGTATTGTCTTGTAAAGAACACGACAGAAAATTCCATAACCTTTACCATTGCCTTTTCTAGTTTAATTTCTTCTGGAAATCTTAAAAGAAAGTAGGATAGGATAAAACACTGCATTATTTTTCTTTTTTTTTCATTCATATATATTCTGACACTACAAAGGATAGAATGAATATTGAAAATAATTGTTCAAGATTTCTTCTATCGCAAGTATTGTTATCTGGTCAACAACTGAAAGTCTGTTTTTCTTTTCTTAACACTCATCATCAACTAGTTTTTCTTCTTTCTTCTCCTTTAAAAATACTCACATATAGTCAAAAATAAATGTAATGATTAATGTATACCTTTAAGTATACGTGTATATATAAAACAAGAAAGTCTATAAGTCTAACGATGAAAGGGAAGAAAAGAAACAGAAAATGATATTTCAATAATGTATGGACAACAAATCATCTGATGCTACCAGCACATACCATAACATTATTTGAAAATAAACGAAAAAAAAAATCATGTGAACTCAAATCTTCAAATTTTTTCATTTGCTCTGGTAAGTAGAAAACAACATACTTGTTGTGAGAGACAACGTTTCCAATTCTTGAATTAACAACTTCATTTAATTGTTTCAATGTAAGAAGTGTATCAAGTATTAACATTTTTCTTAAATACCAATGATATCCTACATCAATGTCATAGATGGTAGACGTAAGAATATATTGATTTTGTTGTACATGTTGACATTTGGTTGAAACAAATTCTTTCACTAATGACTGAATAGAAGTTTGAAATTTGTCATTAATTGAATTAAAATTAGTTGTTAATTGATCGCCTTGTCGTTGATCGATGTTTTTTAAATCTTTACTCATCAACTGGAAAATTATACGAATTATCTTCATCGACCAAATGCATTTAGACAACATTTCTATCACTTTTCGATGCATGGATTGTAAATGATGTTCCGAAGTGTTTGAACCTTTCCACCAGTCACGCACCAATACATCGAATAATTTGAATGGTGAAATATCATTATCGATATTTTCAACTGAATTACATGTCGTAATATTATCATAAAGATCACCTTCATTGATAGAAATATTATATGTAGCAGGTTTGGTAATACCTTGTTTTTGTAATTCATCTAATAAACGTTGTTCAACTTCAAAATCTATTTATTAAATCAAACAAATTTAGAGTCAAAACATTAATCAGACATTTATCATTAATATGCTTATTCTCATGAACATAAGTCGCTTTTTATGATTAACTCTTGAAAATAATCTCACTGACACGTCTAGAAACACAGATATTTCACTTGTCTTTATGTAATGTTGATGTTTCTATACGAGAAAACGTGCCTTTTTAATAGTCAGTATAAAATATAAATGACTCGATATAGTTTCGAAAAAATCTGTGTTAATTGATTTCAAAGCAAGTGTTAAAAATGAATCAGAAAACTATTAGAACAGCTGGATATAATGTAGACAACAAGTCCTTGTTAACATACGATCTCGTCCGATAACATTTTAATCTAATTCATTCGATACAAGTTATAAACTGAAAAAAATTGCAAAGTTACGTACTTTCTATATTCACATCTGTACAATCAGATTTATGACGTAAATGACGAAATTCAAAATTGTAATTAAACAATGTTGCCACAGCATATGCAAAATGACAATATGATGGAACATTTGTAAAGCTTGTCGCTCTTTCAATTGGCAATTCATCGATACTTCGGCACCATGTAAAGAAAATTCTACCATACACCCCATCTTGCTCTTTAGATTCATGAAAATGCTGCAACATTGATGAAAATTTACATCCTGTACTAGCGATAAACATATTCATGAGGGCCACAGGACGAGTTATTTTTAATTGTGATACGCCAGTACCTCTTATATAACCACACCGTATCCCATCCGAAGCATCACAAAAAAGAGAGACACCTGATGCTGCTTCAGGTTTCCCTTGGTCGTAGTATCCCAGTTTTTTTAATGAACCATCACCATCAGGATGGAGCAACATCGTGTTCACTTTAGATAAGGATTGGATTAAACCCACTTCAGTTACGTTCGACATTAACATCGAATATTGGTCAGTATTTGATTTATTTTGTTTTGTGTAAGTGTTGTCATCATTGATAATGCTTGATTCTTTTCCTAATGATGAATATCGACCGGGAAACGATTGTATCACATAATTTAATGCTGATGCAACCTTCTGACAAATTGTACTTTTGTTCGACGCTGAAAGTACAATAATACAATTCAAATAATATACAACAGAATCAACTTTCAACAACGTCGGATTTTATACTTCAGTTTTGGTACGTAACGCATCACTTTCACTATCGTAGAATTAAGAAAAACTCGACTATCAATATTATTGCTGTATAGAAAATAGTATAAAATGAATAGAAATGCTTCTTCATTCTAAGAATACTCGGGTTTCCACAAACCCATCAGTCATTATTGAGATACAATAGAAATTAGGAATGCATGATATTGATTTGGGTATTACAAACTCATGATTATGTCGCCTTAATTAAACTCAAATATTATGTAAAAATAATCTTTTCAAATCATATTATTTGTTTTGGTTCAATATTTCAAGATGTTGACTGTAAATATCTATAGATTGTTTAATCTAATGTAGCACATATTTATACAAAAGCAAAGAGCAGACATCTATTCTCAAATTTTTATTCGTTTCCTCATTATCGTGTCTATATGTTGATTTTCGCCTAACTGAAAAACCATCAAGTCAACTAAATCCAAATTTTTAAAAAGACATGACATCGTATTGAAAGAAAAATTATTTTTTACGGAAGAATAAAATCTATAAACTATCTACTTATTTAGAAAGCTTATAAAATAGCAATACAACATCACTACCTACAGTTTAGACTATTATTTCTTTATGAATGATGAATCGAAACACACCATTCGATTATAAGAATCAAGAAAAAACTTGATGTTTAGTTTCATAAACTTTTGTATAATAACTGCAAGATAAACCTTAAAATCAGACTTTAACGAAAAAATATCTCATTGCGCCTAACACATTGTACCAAATATTTATTCATAACACGCTTATTAAATTTAGATGAACTATTTTAGATTCAGTATTTACCGCTTCGCCCTATAATATGATGATTTTGATTCAAAAATCCAACTTTTTTGTTTATATGATTATGATAAAACGAATTATCAGCTAGCACGCCAACAATAGAATGTAATGCAGCAAGAGTTAGCTCATAAGAATTTCCATTACGATTTTGCTCTCTTAAAAAGCATAACAAATACCAGTCCTCATCTTCATTTATGAAATTAATATTAAATTTTGGAAGAACATTCAGCTTTTTGAAGTTTTCTTGAAGCAATACTGAAAAATCGGAAGGAATAGGCTTCGATGAAGAACGATTGGTTGACATAAAATATTGATATAATTGATAAAATAGTAATCTAAAACATATGCATGTTCGTTATAAAAAAGATAGAAAATATTGTTCTTGTCTAAAGAAAGGATTATCACCTAAGAAAGATTGCAACAGTTAGATATTCATAACCTAATTCATTCTACCATTTTATTAAAAAGAATGATATATATATACATGAACGAACTTGGAAATATCATGAACAAAAAGAAAAGTATTCAATTCCTATCAAAAGAGAGAAAGATAAATGGAAAATACCAATGCATTTAAAATGAATCAAGAAAATGACAAAGATATGGAATATGCCACTGTTAACGAATGAATCAGTTTAGCTGATCGGAACTACTAGTATAACGTTTGCTTGATTTTCCAAACGGGTACACGAAACATAGTGACTGAATTAGAAAAAGTTCAAACTAATAGTGAAAGAGATAAAAAAAAGGGAAAACACGTGAAAAGCATTAATAGAAAATGTTTGCAAAATAACGAATAGATGAACAGAAGAAAGAGACAGGAAAAATCCTATATATATACAGTAAAACCTGTCTAATCTGAACACCGTCGGTCGCCGCCAAAAGTGTTCAGTATAACAGGGTGTTCGTAAAGGAGGGGTGTAAGCAATATTAGATCAAAACTTTATTTTGATGATTTAACTACAACTTTAAAGTGAATTAACTTAGTTTATTCAATCATATAATATTCACATAGTAGATTTGTAAAAGAATCCTAAGCACCAGATTTACGATCTAGTCGGTTGAAAAAAATCTAGAATAGACATCTGTTAGAATTGTTTGAATCCAAATAAATATTTCTATTTCGACTATTTTCGTAATCACTCATTTATTCCGCTTTTCTTTTTATTACATTTGAAATAGCACTAATGTATATATGAAATTTATCTCGTAATGCACGATAAGTTAAACCAGCTTCATTTAATTTAATAACATTAATTTTCTCTTCTAATGTAAGATCATTACGAGCAGTCATAATTGAGCAAAAATTCAATTGCACTGTACTTATTACAAATGTGTTTGTTTTTTCATTGTTTTCTCTTCTTTCTCTCTTTATGTATAATGATTAAGTCGAACTATAGAGCCAATGAGCTATTCGATGCATACCTCTTTCAGTCCAATCATACGAATTTGTATGGCGGCGCTCTCTATAGATGTTCATATTAATCAGGTAACGTGTACAAATATGACTAAAAAAAGCGTTCACATTCAGAACCAAGGTGGGTTCATAAAGGAGGGGTGTTCATACAGAGAGGTTTTACTGTATGTATGTTGCATGTGTCATCTATATGATACAAGAGAAAGAAAAAAAAAGATATATGTCGGTGATATTGTAACAACCATGAAATCAAAAACAAAAGAAACCGTATTTATGTCATTTATGCATGACAAAAGAAGAGAAAAAGTAAAACTATATGAAGACATAAGATCATATATTGTATCTTACTAATTCGTGATTCGATATTTCAGTAAAGTTATAGATAGAACTGTACTATTATGAATAAATCACGGATTTAATTTAAGCTGAATGATTTGATCCTTTCTATCTATTAAGTTTATGATAAGTAGAAAAGAATTAAACACTTATTTCAGAAGGTTTTGTAAACAAAGCAACAAAAGAAAAATCAATAAAATAAGATCGACCTAGAAAAAAAATATATTTCATCGTTCCAGAACATAATTCAACTGGACCAAGTATGTAGTGATTTCGCTTCATAATTTAATTTTCATCTCAGCAAATTATAAATGAAAAATGCCACATAAAGTTGATTATATACAATGAACTATATCAAAAAATGAAACTTCCTAAAGAAATTACTTTCAGATCTCTGAACAAGTTTATTTGTATCTTGAAGATGATCTAACGAGGGAACATCCCCAACTGTCTGAGCGCTTTGGAGTTCGGACTCCGCCTAAAAGGTAGGTCCCAATGAGGTATGAAAAACCCCAAAATGATAAGTGCCCATAGGCCTTCTGTCCAGCGTTATAGGCATTTTACTGAAATTTTAGCCTATGATAGGGTATATATAAGTGCATCGAATGACGTTATTTCGACCTGAGATTTTGCCCATAGGGAGGTCTATTGGTGACTAGAATACCCTGAAAATTTCAGCTAAAAAGAATGTTTCATTCTTGAGATATTAAAGTCTCAAAAAAT
>CAJNOI010000297.1:30098-47583 GCA_905250115.1 Adineta steineri
TAAAAGTAATATGCTTTTATGTCATAGTGAAATACTCTTGAAGTGATTTCGGATGACAGGAAAAATTGTTGCACAGAATAATAGGACTGAGTGTACATATTGTATTAATCAAACATTCGTATCTATTTCATATTATCCTTTCTTATACATAATCAAATAAAATCAAAGAATCTTTATCTTCATATAAATAAATTTTTAAAAAACTGAACACATCAATCGATTCCCCGACCACGATTACCTTTGATCAAACTTTATACAAAACAAATTTGTTTCGTAAAAAAGCCTTTCCTTTATGTAAAAAAACTAATTTGAAAAAATTCTAAAAAACTGATAATGGATTTGGATTCCTTGACCCCGAAAACCTATGTATTGAATTTTTCTTAGAAGTAATTAAGTCAATGAAATGTTGTGTGTAAACCCATATATATTTTGATTAATTAAACCAGAAAACGTAATTTACAAGAAAAAGGTTTTGTACACACAAATTACTTGTATTATCAACTGAAGGATGGAGATTTCATTAAATATTTCTGTTGATAAAATTTAATATAAGAAATCCTGTTTGCAAGCTATTTATATTTTAAGCATATAAAAACATGAGTAGAATACACGTTATTACTATTAGATCCTATTCAAAATGCACGCATACATAGATTGATAACATTCGATCTATTCTTTCAAACATTGTCCCGAATCAATATAAGATAGGACTTGCACATTTATTTGTACTAAATGAGAACAAATAACTAGTATTCATTTTTTTTAAAGAGCGATCATGACCAGAGTTTCCAATAGAAAGCTCAAACAAAACGTATTAGTACGCTTTGCTTAGGTAGACAAAACGTAAGTGTACACCTTCTTTTTGCCTGCAAAGTGTACAAAGAGTACTTATGACGTTTTTCCAATGTAAAAAATAGAAATAATTCTACTTTCTTCATGAGTACTTTATACAAATACTTGTTAAATAACAAACATATGAGTGATAAATAAGCATATTATTTCGTAATCTGACATATTCATTTACAAAAAACGTATGTGAGAAAAAACAGTGCGCAACATACCTAAAAGTTACTGTAGAAATACTTTCAAATGCAAAGATTTTAGAATCAAGTTGTAAATCATTTTCGCAAAATGTACACCGTACATTCTGCTTTTTGGAGCAAATTGTAAATCAGAGTGTAAATAAAAAATTGCAGTTGTACAGCACATTTTGCTTATGCTGTGTACAACTGCTATTGGAAACTCTGATCATGACCATTATATTTGTTAGACACTCGAATATGAAGAAGAACCTTTAGCTAAATGTCTTGAATTAAATGAATCAATTGATTTTGTTAAAAATATTATAAAAGATGCATTACAAGATCAATGTTCATTTGTTGTATATGATATTCAAATAGAACTGTTAGTTGGTGTTTGTCTTAATGAAATTAAATTCGTAGATGATAAACATATAATTCATGAAAAAAATGATTTGATTCTTCATTTTCTAAATCAAATGCATAAAAATATAAACTTTTTCAATAATTTCAAATAAATTTACTTCTTCATATATTTATAATTGATATACTAAAGAATTATCGTAGTTATGGACTTGGCTCACAATTAGTTTCAGCTAGTTTTGAACATGCAAAAAAAATTGATGTCAAAGGAATTTATGCAGAAGCAACAAATAATCATTTCATTCATTGAATTGTTTTAAACAACAAGGTTTTCAAAGTTATTATCAATTTAATTATACTGATTATGATCAAATTCGTTTAGCAAATCTGATTGATTCTCATGAAAATCAATGTCAACTTGTTGCACGAAATGTTTAAAAAACTTACATTATACTTAAAGGGTGTGGTGTGGGTGGGTACGGATATAGTTAAAAAGACAAGACATATACCCATACCCACCCACACCCACACCCACACCCTCTAAATTACAAAGTTCTGAATTCTACTTAGTAAGAATTTGGAAAGATCAATGCAAGATCGTCGATTGGTGTTTTAATATTTTCATCATTTTCTATATTTACAGCAACAGATGATAATAGGCGTATGCCATGTTTTGTTGAGCTATGATTTTCCAAAGGAAAAGCTATTTCTTTTTTTTATTTCTACGTTTTTTAATGTTGTGTTTGCTGTAAATATGTCATGAAATAGTTGTTTCCACAAGCATTATTTATCAGCATCGCAACGGATGCTTCTTCTGTTATTTTATTCATTTTTTATATGATTAACACAGAAGTTGTCCGGAAAATAAGCTTCCCTTTGTTCAAATGATATAAAACAGTCTGATAAAAATATAAAAGATTTTTATTCAGTTTATAAAAAAAATAGAGACATACATCAAAATCTCTCGTCATCATTTTAACTTCTTGCAGTCGATATACATAAGGTATGATAGATCTTTTTTCTGTTGTATTCTCGTATTCCTCTTGTACATATCTGAATATGATTCATTACAGAGAACTACGTGAATAAGTAAGAAATCATACAATATTCATATATATATATTTGTAGCGAATGTCTTCTATTAAAGAATATTTTCTTAACTTAAATCTGTTCAAACCATATCCTGATAGTCATGAAGTCGAAGATGATCAAAGACGTCGCCTGAACATTATAGCTACGCGATTCTATATTATAATCCTTATATTAACTCTCTTTGGAATTTGTTTATTTCTATCATTGATAAATCAAACAACAATGATCAGGCTTAAAAATCCTACAAAAGAACAGTTTGAAAATCTTCCTTCAAATACTCGATGTCCTTGTTCTCGAATATCTTTTCCTTATGGTAAATTTATTTCAATTCAAACAACGTTTCATCAAATTTGTTCAAGTGAACTTGTTTCTAATCGATGGTTGAAAGCAATAAATCTTGGGGCGAATGCTACTTATTTTCCTCAAGGTGACTTTCAAACGTTCGGTAGTGCTCAATTTCAAGCACTCGCTGGTTTTTGTCGTTTATCAAAAGTTAACATTGAACAGAGTATGAATTCCTTTTATCTAAGTACATTCTTAAGTCCACAAGTATTATCTGAAACTGATCTTCAATCGCAAGTTCACCCATTAATTGATGAGCTACAATTAACAGCACCAAATACATTTAATAATTTATTAAGATTAGTAAATATAATGATAAGAACAAACGAATTGATGAATGGATTATTAACAGCTGCGACTTATAGATACTATTTCTTTTCCAGTGATGATATTACTCTTAGTAGGGTAGGAATTGGATATAAACAAGATGATGAATATTGGTGTATATGTCAAATCAGATTTTGTTCATGGAGCCCTTCAGGTATTCATAAAGTATTAAATAGATCCATAGAACCATTTCCGGGTTTTGTTCTCTGGCAAATTCCAGGAATATCCTCAGGTTGTCTACCTGTACGTTCAATTCTTCTTTCAGGACTCGAATGTTTCTACAATCAACCATGTCTAGATAAACTTATTTCATATTTTCCAACAAATGAAACATTCAAAGCGATGAATGACACCGAACAAAGTCGATATTATCCAAATTCAACCGTACAAGCAATAGTTGATAAACTAATGATCGAAGATTGGATAATAAATATTTCATATATCAATTATTATTCTCAATGTGCACCATCTTTATGCACATATTATAAAGTATCTCGACATAGTGGTGTATATGTCTTAATAAAACTCATTAGTTTATTAGCTAGCTTAGCATTAGTATTCAGATTAATTATTCCAATTATTGTTCGATTCATTCAATGGTTAAAAGATCGTCGAATAGGACCAAGAATTTCTAGTAAGTACAATATAGTTATTTCGCATTTACACCTTATGAAGAAAATTATATTTTCTTGTTTTTTTGTCAATGTTTAGTTTGTGCCCGTTTTCGAACATTTCTATTATCTATTCGAAACCAACTTGTTGAACTGAATATATTCAGGCATTATCCAAGCACTAATACACAAATACGTCATCAACGTTATGCTACTCGACTCTACATATTATTATTCTTCATTTCAATCGTAATTTTAACAATTTATACTTTATCACAAGGATCAATTCAATCTAAAACTATTTTTAATCCATCACAATCTGAATATATTCAGCTTCAACAAGATTATCTGAATAGTCTTTCATGTTCATGCACATCAAATTCTATGCCTTATTCAACATTTATTGAGCTTCAACCTTATTATCATCAAGTATGTTCAAGTGATTTTATTTCTGAAAAATGGATGACTTACACACATCGTATGAAATTTAATGGAGTGCATCATTTCGATTATCGAGCTATTGCTAATACCCATTTTCAAACTTTATCTATGTTTTGTCAAGAAGCTGAACAAACAATTAATGATTCGCTTCGAGTATTTTTTGAAACAGAATTTGTAAGTTTGAACGTTATTTCTCAACAATCCTTTGAATTTCAAATAAACTCTCTCATTGAAAATTGGAAATTTAAAACGATAAACACATTTCAACGCACTGTTCGATTAGTTCGTGAAATAACACATGGAAATCAATTATCAAATGGTGGTTTTAATTCTATAGCTGATGTTAATCCAATTACGGGAAAAGCAACCATACAAGCAAGATCTCATGGCGTTTGTAATTGTGCTTTAAATCGACTGTGTGGTCTTGAAACTGCTATTTATCAAAAATACCAATTCTTTATACCTATCATAACCTATTCACTTCCCAATTTCTTTACTGGTTGTTATACGATTGAAGCTTTACTTGCATCAACATTAGAATGTTTCTATAACCTATCATGTATGTTAACAATTCATAATTCATCACATGAAGTTGCTTCAGAACCATTTACATTTTCTCCTTTGGATAAAAATCTTAGCCAACCAAATGAAGCTATTTACTTAATTGTTTATAGATTAATGGTCGATAGATGGTTTTCGAATTATTCTTTTTCATTGTATTATGAAAAATGTGCTCCATCATCATGTACATTTGAATATGAAGATAATCATCATTTCGGATATGTTGTCACTACTATCATTGGTTTATATGGAGGATTATCACTTGGACTTCAACTTATTATTTGGGTGGGACTTCGATTTATTGAACAAATTATGTTGAATGGTTGTTCTATTTTAGTTGTTTGGCATTTACTTAAACGTATATTCAGTTTTAATAATAATCATAAACTAATTCGTCGATTACATTTTATTCTTGTTGTTGCTATGCTCTTAGTTTTCTATAGAATAACTGCTTTTAATCTTTATACAAAAAGTGTTGAAATTCAAAATATTACATTATCTAATTATGAAGATTTACTCGAACAATCATATGATTCATTGCAATGCCCTTGTTCACAAATATCGATCAAATACAAATCATTTCTTAATATTGAACCACGTTATCATCAAATATGTTCGAGTGATTTTGTTTCCAACCAATGGATTTTATATTTATTCAATCGTGCTGTTCATATCAATGAATTAAATCAAACTGATTTCTATCATACAGCTTATGGACAATTTCAATTACTTCAAACCTTATGTAAATTATCTATAGATGCAGTAAATCAATCATTTTTTCAATTAATCGAAAGTGATTTTATTAATACTGAAATTTTATCTCCAAATTTATTCGGAAACCATATTCAATCAACGATTAATGAATTTCAATCAACAATGCCACATTTATTTATTAATACTCTTTCATTAATTCGAGAAATGATTGGAGCAAATATGTTACTTACTGTATTTTCTACTAACTGGGCAATTGAGACTCCATCTGCTTTATTTCATGGAAAGTTTGCTCATACTATCCCACTTGATTATCAAGAATGTAATTGTGCAGTATCATTCAAATGTATTTCTCCATCACGTGGCATGCTTTCTGGTTGTTATCCACTTGAAACTATTCTACAATCAACACTTGAATGTCTTTTTATTCCAACATGTATCAATATTACTAATAATTTCAAAATATTGAATATTTCGTTAGTTAATTCAAGCCGTTTTGCTCTTAACACAACTGTTGAATCTATTGTTAATAAATTAATGGTTGAAGAATTCGCAAATAACATGTCTTATGCATCATATTTCAATCTATGCGCACCAAAGTCATGTAGTTATCTATACGATAATACGAATGATAAAGTCGAAAGAATCACAACTTTAATTGGTCTCTATGGTGGTTTATCAATCATATGTCTATCACTCTCAACATTTATTGTGAAACAATTTTCATGTCGAACACAACGTGTCAGTTCAATAACAGACTAATAGATAAATCTAAAATTTTTATTTTTCTTTATTGTCAATAAATATGCTTTAGCTTTAAAATGTACGTGTTTGGGTGCGAGTGTCCTTTTTTTATCCCACATCCACATATCACTATTGGTGTTACTTTCAGCTCCAATCAAATTTCATCACATAGTTTTGATAAAAATGACTTTGAAAGAAACGTGCCAATTTTTATCGTTAAGTATTCATTCATACAGCAATATTATTGATTTTGTCTTCCGTAAGATGTATCACTAGATCAGTCTACATGTGTATATGCAACGAAAAAACTGTCCAACAATTACTAGAATGGTTAGAACAACAAAACACACTAATTGTATTATTAGGAATATTCGACAAGATTATTATATTTGGTTAGATTAATCACTATGATGAGACCTGACAGATTCTCTACAAAAAAGATATGAATAAGGATTAGTATTCTGTTCACCCACACCCACACTCACACCCACACTCACACCCACACTCACACACCCACACCCTCAAGAACGTAACGAAGTCATTCCTAGAATTTCAAAAAAATTTACAGTGTACTATGATCTCTAGAAGTATCAAGTAGACGATATATGCCAATTGTTTTTGTTGCTATTTAAAACGGTTCATTTTTATTCTAAGGGTGTGGGTGTGGGTGTCGGTGTCGGTGTTATATTTGTCAATGCTTTTTATGTTATTTTTAAACTCTAATGCCGCTGTTAATTACGAATGGTTTATCGCATATGAAAATCATTAATGAAAGCGTGATCATCAAAGAATATGATTATTACTGAAAATAAAATCTTTCGGATGAAGAGTACATAAAGATATAATAGGAATTTATTAATTACAAAGATATTTTATTCAAAACAAATACTTTTTTTCATATTAAACAACTGATTTAAGCCCCCTTCCCTCACTCAAAATTCCTACAACAAAATATGAGAGATAGACTAACTGATAGAAAAAAAAAGCTTCGATCCGACAAAGTTCACATAAAAAATCGTTTCAAAAAATGTGATTTCTTTTTTCGCGCGTTCTTTCACTCATTGAACTTGCGATGTCTTTTCTTCGGTAAAAAAGTAAGAATTTACAAAAAAAAACATTTCATATTGTCCCGCACCCTGAGATGCTCTTTTAAACAAACAAAAATTAAAACATAATGGTAGAGTCGGGACTGAGAAAACTTGGAACGAAAAATGAGCTATTTTTTACTCTTGTTTGGTTCATATCTCTGTTAAACGTCGGTTAATCGAGCTGAAGATTTTATCACAGTCCCAATACATGCTCCAAATCTTAACCTATGTCAACATTTTAAGGCTGAGATCAACTTTTGAGTTTAGTAGGAGGAGTCAGGACTATTTTTCGACATTAATTACGAAAGGTATATTCTTTGAAATCTATAACTTCAATTTGAGAATACGTCATTTGAAAATAATTAGTCTTGAAAAGAGAAGAGATCTTCTCATTTTTTTATTGATATATTCATGGAGAAGAATGATGAAATGTCACGAATCTTAGATGCTAAATTCTCGATTATAATTATCTTATTAAGTATATCTATTCCATG
Organism: Adineta steineri; assembly: GCA_905250115.1. NCBI lineage: Eukaryota > Metazoa > Rotifera > Eurotatoria > Adinetida > Adinetidae > Adineta > Adineta steineri. Next base: position 37,892 of record CAJNOI010000297.1, read on the forward strand.
TTCAATTCCTATTTTTATTTATTTTTATCAACATTTAACTTTTATATTAGTTCTTCTCTGTTTTTTGGATATGATCATTAATTATCCAATTGCTTTGTATCAGAATCGAAATAGAAGAGTTATTTGTGAAACATCAAGTTTTTGCGCATGGTGGAATTGGTGGACATATTCAGTAACTACTGCATTAGCATGGGTTGCAGCTTGTGGTTCAGTTGAACGACATTTACTTATATTTCATAATACTCTTATGGCAACACGAAAAAGACGATTCTTTCTTCATATTCTACCAATGTTAACGGCAATTATTTACTCTTACATATTCTATTTCATTGTCATTACTTTCCATTCATGTGAAGACTATTAGGATTATAAATTTTTAAGTTCTATGGCGCTTTTCTAACTGCTTCTGAGCGTAATAGAGTCCAATTCAGGTAATGCTGAGCCTATAGACGTCAAAATCAGACGAGGCTCAAGCCTCACGAGTCTCTACGTTCGGCCGCCTATGGACTTATACCGAATAGAGTGGTTAACATAAGAGAAGATTTCAAATTCGAAAAAGACGATGAAAGAATTTTTGTAGCGCGTTTGATTTTGTTACATAAAATAAATTGTACTGGACATTTTTTGATATAAAAATCACAATTTCATCAAAAAAACTCGATTTTGTTTTATATTCTAATCTTAAAATGAATTTTAAAAAGAATGTTTTTGAAGGTGATGATTTTTTGTAGCGTATAGCCACTATGCATTTTGAAAAAAAATTGGGTGTTTGTGCTGCTTACATAGATAAATAATATTTCAAGAATTATGATCGTCAATCTCATAATTATAAAAGTTGTAAATCTTATCATTTAAGAATAGAGATGCATTCTGATAAGACCTATGTTGACACATTGTCATTCTTTTCTGATAGTAGAAGATGCATATCATAGTTACGTTTTATATTATAAAGCAAAGTGAGTGTCAACTCTAGAATTATATCAAGAATATTTTTCTAAAATTATTATTGCGTTCAGTAGAGATTGAAGGGACAGTTAAAAAAAGTCATTTCATGATCATACCGCGCTTTCAATAGATTCTTTTAGCACATAACATACGTAAAAATGTTGGTGCTTTCAGCTACGATTTAATTCGTAGATTTTTTTAAGTGCAAAAATAGATAGATAGAGTGAGGGTATGAGTAATTAGACGATACTCATACATCCTATTTGTTTTTGCATAATTTTAGATGAAGGAATTGATTAAAATTTTCAGTCAAATTCTATTACTATTTGTTTTCATTCCGTCAATAAAAGTCACACATGCTACAATAGTTAATTACAAGTTAACATCAGTTATGATGGATTCTACAGGTAATTTATCATTGTGGGTGGGCAAACGTCAGGCAAGTATCGACATTTACACTGATTGGTGTGATAATTCATTGGATTCATTTTTTGATCTTGATATGAATAGTGTATGGAATCGTAGTATGATCCCATTCATAACATGGGAAATAACTCTTTGTAATCATACTAATGAAGACGATCCAGGAATAACGATAAGAATTAATAACAATAGTTATGATCCATACATTAATAAATTTGGTGATCGTATGAAAAATTGGTTGGCTGGCCCTGATGGTATTTATGGAACTAACGATGATCGACGGGCATTTGTACGACTAGGTATGAAATAACATATAGTCTACACTTATTCTTTATTTGTCATGAGAAAGCAGTTTTTGATCATAAAACACATTTCGAAGTTCTTCTGAGATGATATATCATCATAGAATGTTGTATCAATTTTTAGGTCATGAAATGAATGGAAATTGGTATTCGTGGTCAAAAGGTTCTATTCCAAACAATTTTGTTTTGGCATGGCGTCATACTTATAATATATTATTAAATAAAGGTATAAATGCAACAAGACTTCAATGGGTTTGGAGTGTAGCGAGTAAAGACTATGGTCAATATACTGCAGAAGATTATTGGGTTGGAGCAAATTATACAGATTGGTTAGGAATTAATGTATTTAATGCAGGTTCAAGTGCTAATGGGAGTAAATGGGAATGGCCAAATGAAATTCTTGATAATATGATGGGTCGATTCAACAAGTTATCATCAACAAAACCGATCTCTGTGAATGCATATGCAACAGTTGGTGTACGAACAGGAAATACTACAGATGTGCAGTCAAAAAATGAATGGTTGCGTCAAATGTGTGATTATATAAATAACAATAATATTAAAATGGCATCTTATTATAATGCTGATCAACCCACTCAGGATAATATGGTATTTGGTGGTACACATGGTGATGTTATTTGGAATAATTATAAGGCATATTCAGCCTATAGAAACTGTTTACAGACTAATGATTGGATAGAACCAAATATGAATAATCCAAGACTAATTACTGATAAACAATTTACGGGTATATTATCAAGTTCAACTGGAATATATATTTTAAAAAAACAAGATACTCTAAAAATATTCATGATTTTATCATTGTTTTTTTGTCTTTATGAGAATGTGATTATGTAATCAAATTTAATATTCCATTCATTTTCAACAAATTTCAATTATATCTTAGCACTTAAATACATTATTAAAGAAAAGATCACAATAACGAATAAGTAAAACAAAGATTCTTTCGATTATTTTAATAAAATCGAAGGATATATCAAGCATTAACTATATGATCTAAAAACGCATGACAAAAGAAAAACGATTGTATGAAAGATTCAGTTGAAATATTGTCGTAAATTTGAATTGCTATTACGTGTTAAAATATACGATCCAAGAAATCGTTACAAATGAATGATTTAGATCAAAATCTTGAGGATAAGGATGGGTGTGGGTATTGATGAGTTGTTTATACTTACACCCACACCCACACCCACACCCTGAAATATGCTAAAAGATTGATGTGAATTTTTTCAATGTATTTATGCGTTATTAAAGTAGAAACTTTGAGAAATTTCAAATCATTTGACTAGAAACTTAACTGAACTTGGTTTGACTGACAACGAAGCACTCTATGTCAAATACTTGACTTAAAAACATGTTTTTTTTCTCTACTACTTAATTTGACTTGACTTGACTTGTATCGAAAAATAGACGACTTGTTCATTTCTGCTATCAAGTCACTTTTAAGATGATACATGTATCGAATCTATGATTATATTGTCTGAATAGAATATCTTATTAAAATTTTTAAGAAAAAAAATGATCTCATAATTCAGATAATACTTTCATTAGCTAAAAAGCAGCATTAATTAATGTTGAATAATTTTTCATACTTTATTTATTGTCATGCTAATGAACGATGATAAAAAAAATAGTTAACACATATACACTTATAAAAAAATCTTTCACAATTGAAGAATAGCTTCAATAGAAAAAATTATAACCTGAGAGAAAAAAATAAATGGGTAAAACTTATTCAGTTTTCTTAAAGTTTTTCAAATTTATTTCGAACATAGTTACTATTAAAATATAGAAAGATTGTATAGTAACTATCGTGGCAATCAACACAATGGTACTTTCCAAATAGATTAACGTGTTAACATTTTTAAGACTTGAACCCAAAATAAGACCATCTTGAGAGTGTGGGTGTGGGTAGTTTGTTTCATCGACACCCACACCCCGCCATTCGTATCACATAAATGTGATGCTAAATAGAAATGTAAGTGTAAGTTACAATAAGAAGAAAAAATGTGAACTGACCTTGTTCATGGTGTTTCTTCGCAGCCAGTAACGGAAGTCGACGACCACTACGAGCTAAAATAAAACGAAGAATTATATGATGTGATTGTATCTTTAATATGTTAATAGTTTTTGATACACAAAACTGATTGAAACGATCTTGGACTGATGTCGACCAAGCTGTACCGTCTACACGTAAAGTAGCAGAAGGATGATGGGTGGGTGGCCGCTTGTGATGTTTTTTTTGTAATTCTACACTCCATCCATCTTTTGAAAAAAGATCTTGAAAAAACGCAAATATAAATTATTTTATTTAATGAGAATATTAGTTACCGTCTGGATGTTGTTCTCCTCGAGCATTCTTCATTTTTGTAAGCTGTTTCATAGTGATCGATGGACTGTTAAAATGATCTTTATTCAGTAAATTAAAATGACAACCAGGCGGTAGCAGATCTGTTACAAAATCACTTACTTGACCAAGGTTGAGACGATTGAGAAATATTTGTGGATTATTTGTTCGTGCCATTTATAATTATTTTATTTTATTCACTTTAATAATAGTATGAGTATTGAGTTGAATGTAGACAATATATATATATACACACTCTATTCATCGTCCGTTATGTTCGGTAAATGATCAATAGACGTGACTAATAATTATTCCCAACGAGATAATCGAAAGCCAATTACGATTAATTATGTATTGAATTGAAATAGAACAAACAGATCATAATCGAGAACATAACTCACACTTTCAAAATTTCTTACTCTTTCGTTTATTTATTCATTATTTATTCGTTATTTGTCTATTTATTCATTATCTGTTTATTCACTAATTATGTCAACTGTAGATGCTTCTTATTACAATGAAAAAAACCGTCGATGGACCCGGTTTGGCACATCTTATATTAAACGACTTATGAAGAACAGTCCATGTCCGACAGATGCCGAAAAAGAAAAGATCCAGCGTGATACCGAACTTTCACTTAAAATCATAAATGTAAGTGCAAATAAACTAATAATGTCATAACTTTTTGTGTTATTTTAGCGCAAAACTTGTACAACACAGTCGAAGAAACAAAAGAAGATCGTCGCTATTGAAGTTAACGAAGAAAAACGTTGCGCTGGTCAACACTTCCTTCATATTATTAGTACCAACGATGTTATTAGATTATATGATAGTATGGTCGAAAAGGATAATTATATTAAATTCATTATTTCTGATCATGCTACACCAAGATTAACAAAAAAACAAATTGAAATTATGACTGGTACCAAACCACATGACGGTAATTTCCTTTTATTTTTATTATTATCATAATAATAATTTTGTCTTTATAGGTCCTTATTTTGTTAAATGGTTAAGCTGCTTCGTAAGCGAAACAGATATCTTGTCACCATATCGTCAATCATTGTATATCGCTCGCAACACCACAACCTACACCGACTTCCAACGCCAAATTACAAAAACATGCAAAAAGTTTAAGACATGTAACATCGCTTTGCTGAAATACCACGTGGCTCTTCGATCAAAGGAAGAAGATCTTCCAGTATTGTCGACAGGACGAGGATCAATGCATGGTAAAATAAAGTTTTTTCTATAATTTATTTTTTATTTATTTGTGTCTGTTTTAGCCTCACATTTATATGATTCAATGCACTGCATCTCAAAAGAACACATCGTCGTGGGGTCAATGGAAGTTAATCAAAGTCGAAGAGATTGTGGAGGAATTACACTATCAATAACTCCAGCAACAACAACATCAACACCACATATTAAGATGGCTACACCATGTCGACATAGCATAAATTATAAGGACTCTCACAGCGATGATTTTTTGTATAATAGATTTTATTCTTTAGATATTCTTATCAACATATCAAAGAAGTATTTAACGGTTAAAGGTGTAGAACTTGTAAGTGTATGTGTGGTTTATCTATATGTTAATGAAAATTTTATTTTTGAGACGCCAGCTGCTGTATATCTTCGAAATAAAGAATCTGTTAAATTGCATTTTCCATTATTGCTTATGACGGGATTAGTTTACCTAATCTTGATGATCATTTTTGTTTATCAAATATTAATACTTCATCGACAAAATAATACTGAATCGATTAATCAACATCATGAAACTGTCGTTAGTTTATTAAAAAACATTACATCCGATGAGATTAACTGTTATTATTGTATAAAAAATCATACATCTCATGGTCAAGTGAAAATGATCCTGCAATTATATGAAAATGTTGTCGATCAAAATAAGATATTGAATTATGTACGATCAGTACTCAACGCCTTTGGTATATTTAATCTATTAATCGTACTCATCAAGTACTGCAGTAGTTAAGTAAATACAATATAATACAGCTAGTTGTACTAAATTTAAGAAAAATAAAAAATCTTTTCTAATTTTTCTTGTTTATGATAACGAACTTTACATTGTTTATCAATAAAAAATATTTCTTTTTTGTATTGAGATTATAGATACAAGTGCTTATCTTATTCTCATAATTCAATATGTCAAAATGTTCTTCTATTATCGATGAAAAATCGATTTCTGAAATGATCTTAACAAATATAACATCAGCATCTCAGATGAACATTGAAATGTGTGATACTTTGAACCCACAGCAAATGCGATTATTAAAAACTTACATGGATATGTATAACTATGAATCATACTTATCTTTCTTTTTATCTTTAAGCATGATGTCTCACTTCTCGCAGGGTTCCTATTATACGCAGTATACTTCTTCTGATCCACTTTCTGTACAATTATATTTGTGATTACTGGGACCTAGAGGTATGTTTAAATAATATGCGAAAGAAAATTTATTAGGAGATATAGAATTTAATTTATTAGAGATTGCTTAGTACACTACTATTTTTTTATTCGTATAGAGATAAGTGTAGAAGTTTAAATAAACATTTTACATACTTTGTAGTGTAAGATATAGAAATAGATCACGGCTCTAACGAGAAAGATAAAATATAAATGACTAACAATATAGATATGTCGTTATTAGTTTAACATTCGTTATTATGCAAGACAAGAGATATTTATAAACGATTGATTTTTACATAAAAATCTTTTTAATATAAAAATGGACCATGCAAGTTTATCATAATATTTTTGTAGATATTGACTATTCGCAGAAGTATTAAAGATATTTATCAAGTGTGTTATATTACAAATAACAGCAATATATAAGCGGTAGATGAGTTTCGAATACAATTGAGATTTATATGATAGAAGAGATCAGAAAATTTTTCTAGAAATTACGCATTGTTTTGGTACTTAAACGAATGTTTTTGCTTCAAGAAAAATACTTTCTATTTTTCAAAAACAGATTAATTGAGTATTGATTCATGTGTAAGACATGGAAATATTGATTCAAAGATAATTTCTCTTACTCTTCCAAAATATGATTTTCAATGTGTTGATACTCAGTTGTTTTCTCTTTAAATTGAATTCCGTAATATCTGTAAAAAATATCTCGTATCAGGTTGATTCATATTTCTGAGTGTGATATTTTCAAATGAACTATTGTCCACCAAAATTTGTTTTCCATTATATGTTGTTTTTGTTTTTTTTCTTACTGTTTTATTTTGAAGGAAGTGATACAACTAATGCGTTTAAACAAATAGATAACGCAATTACTAAAACAGAAAAGCTTTTTTCATTTACGTATTTAAAACCAATTTTTTTAAATGGTGAATCAACGGGGTCAGCTGTATCATCAATCGTGACACATGCCAATCATATTGAAGGGTGTGGGTGAGGATATTATATATTGATATTGTATCCACCACCACACCCACACCCACCCTCAAGATGCACAAAATAAATAATCTAACAATTGAACATTTATAAATTTTTAAAAGATTAACAATGCTCCAATATACTCAAATTTAGACTTGACAGAATCTTGCAATACATTTTAATAATTGCTTTTGTATCTGGTACAGTGCTTGAATAGTTATTTAATTATTTCGCGTAATTAATAAACAGATTGACCTGTCGAATGATAAGTCTAGTCTGCCTTTTCTCAATTCTTGCTTATTCAGCAATTGATTGATATTGTCTTTGTAAAATCGAGTCATTTTGTGCAAAGAAAATCTATATAATATAAAATGCACTGAGGATATCTTGCCAACGCGTTTTGTGTTATTTATTTATCAAAATCTTATAACACTCATCAGAGCAGTGCATTACAAAAACTTTTTTAGATATACTCGAAAAAATACAAGAGACAAAACAATAATAATTTGAAGAAGACATAGAATTATTAAAAATATTTCGAAGAAGACAAACAATAATAGAATTACTAAAAACATAGCATAAAATAAAATATAAGACATGTGATAAGGAAGAAAAAAATTCAATCAGAGGATGCCTAGAGACAGAATACAACATATTTTTTTGAAAAAAGTCAGATTTCTTGTCTCTTTCTATTATTACGACGACAATAGCAAATCTATTATTCGGTCGATTAAATAATAAAATAAAATTTTGTGTATGGTCTATGACATTACGATAAGAACTAAAATAAACAAAAAATCAGAAAATATAAAATAATATTATTCAAACGAATTAAAGAATGGTGCCATGTCGAATTTATGGAAAGAAATTGCAAATTATTAACATTACGAGTTCCTAATATTGGTCGAATGTCATTTATTGGTGATTCATAAAAATATTTATTCCAAAAATTATCAAATTTATGTGGAAATGTTTCCATATTTGAGCAATAAGTAAAATGTACAAATAATGTTCTACTAAAATCAATATTTCTTTTTTCTTGTGTAGGTGTATTCATAATATCTTGCCGTCCTTGATTATAATTGAAAACTGTTAATGGTTAAAATCTACAAATGTTGAACAGTATTAAATTGCACGATATAACATAATATATGGAATATTTCTTTTAATGTGTATCGGATGTATATTATTGAAAGGCAGGTAGTACGGCTCGTAAGAAGGCTTGTGGTACACTTTAGTATGTAATTGACTATCGATAATCTGTGAGTGCAGGTCGAAACTATTCCATCGTTCAATCTGTTTAATTAAATGTTGTTCTGGTCAATTAATTGCTATAAAAATATCGTCTATATAACGTAAATACAAGCCACCACTGTTCTTGATCTGTTTAATTATATTTGATTCAAAGAAGAACATATATGTATTCGCTATTGTTAACGTTAAAGGCGATCCCATTGCTCCACCACGAATTTGATTGTAATATTGTTTTCAGATGGTTAAACATCTTCTTAATAGACATTACACCATCTAATTGAGATATCATTGTGTACAAATCAGCCACATCGAGAGTACATAGTAAAGTACCATATTGTAAATTTTCTTGTCTTGACCAATTCGAAAGTTTATTTATTAGATCACTACCTGATAATACTGTAGTATCAACTGCCATACGATCAAATAATGGACGAAGTAATACATCGAGAAAACAGGATATTTTAATTGTTGGGTGTTTAAAGCCAGAAATAATTGGTCTTAAGGGTGTACCGGGTTTGTGTGCTTTCAGTAAATAATACAAATGAGCCAGTTCAACTTCATCAGGTTTTACACATAATTTTTCATATTGTTTTTGGTTTATACGATGTAATAATCTCATGCTCACTAAATATTTATTGGTACGTTCGACAAGATCAGATAATGGATCATTGGTTCCTAAGCATTTAGACGCTCCAGTTTTATCTATATATTGTTTAGATTTTAATTGATAATCTTGCATCTTCCCAAGGTGAGAAACTTTAGATTTGTCAGTTTTTTGTAAAATAACATTTGATAAATGGAATTTATATTTTAATCTTTTTACCCAACGATGATAATTTTTCTTCTTTTTATTAAATGTACTGAATTCTGAAATACGATTTCCAATCGGATTACCATGTAAATTTTGAAGTAATATATCAAGTTCATTAATAAACTGGTCTACAGTCAGACCTGGAGCAGCTTTTTGTTGTAAAAAACGAGT
>CAJNOI010000297.1:47683-84224 GCA_905250115.1 Adineta steineri
ATGAAACATCTGTTTATAATGTTCCTTTAGTTTATCGTATTATATCTCATTCGAATAGTCAACAGATTACAATTGATCGATTACGTCAAGCGATTGATGCAATTATTGCTAAACATGCTATATTTCGAACATCATTAGATTGGAATATAAATACGAATGTTTTAGTTCAATATATTCAACAACTTAATTATAGAAATCAATATGAATTTGTAATTAGTTATGCTGAAAATGATGAAGAAATAAAAAAAATAATTAATAACGAAATTACAAGTTCAAAATTATTTGATCTTAATCGAGGCATTGTGTTACGATGTCACATAATTAAATATAATTCTACGAGAAAAGATGAAGAAATATGTTTAGAAAAAAATGATATTATTATTTTTAATCTCCATCATATTGCATTTGATGGTGCTTCTCGACGAATTTTTTTTAGTGATCTTAAATATAATTTAGAAAATGATAGTACATTATTAAATAATGAAAATCAATTTCAATACATTGACTATTCAGTTTATGAAAAACAAATGGATATAATATCATCTTATCATTTTTGGCAATCACATCTTGATGGAATGAATTTAGAACGTCGTATTATTTTACCTTTTGATCGACATCGTTTATTAGCTGATCAACATTCAGGTTTTGCTCATCTTATTGATATTCCATTTGATAATGATTTAATAAATTCATTTCTTGATTATGCTTCTTTACAAGATATTACACCATTTCAATTAGGTCTTACCATATTTTATACATTTTTATATAAATTAAGTTATAATCAAAATGATCTATGTGTTTCATGTATTCATGCTAATCGATACAGAACAGAATTACAAAATCTAATTGGTATGTTTGTTGCAACATTACCACATCGAATTCAGATTCATCCTAATTATTCATTCAATCATACTATCAAACAAGTTCAAAATCAATTTTATTCAATTCTTGAACATACACATTATCCTCTTCAACAAATACTTACTGACTTAGATTATAAACATTCATCTGCTGCTTTTCTCAATATATTATTTGACTTCATTACTTATTCAACTGATACTGATCTTCTATTTGTAAATCAAACACAATTTCAACCAGTATCATTGAAACAAATGCAAAATGTTGTTAAATTTGATATGAAACTATTATTTTTTCATGATCCAACAGTTAAAAATCAAACAATATCATGTTCTCTAATCTGTTCACAAGATGTATTTGATAGCGAAACAGTAGAAGAACTATCAAAACAATTTCAACATCTTCTTTCACAATTGTTTGTTAAACATTCATCGTCAACAAACACAACATCTTTTGATTTAGTTAATCAACCAATATCGAAATTATCTTTTTGTCGAGAAAATGAACCTAAAGAAATACAACAAACAATCTTTCGCCGATTACCTAATATTAAGAATGAAGGTATGATTATTTGTATAGACTTCTATCTTATATAGTCTTTGTTCTGTTAAGGACCGGCTTCTTATGCACAATCTCGTGTGTGGCTTGATGAGCGAAGTCGATTCGATCGAGATAAACCACAAGTTGCAATTAATAATATGCCTTTTCTCTATCGTCTTCATTCAAAACATACATTATCAACTACACAACTTTACCATGCACTTCAACTTATTGTTACAAAACATCAGTCACTTCGAACATCAATTATTTTCGATAATGAAGCAAATCAAATCATACAACGAATTATCGATATCAATGATCGTACTAGAAAACTATTTACATTTATTGAAAGTACTTTCGAAACAGATGAAGATCTTAACAAAATTATGTGTGATGAGAAATGCAATTCTCAACTTTTTCATCTTGATCAAGGTTTTGTTTTTCGATGCCACATTCTTTACTATAAACAAATTTCTTCAAATAATCTTCTTTGTGATAAAGATAGAATTATTTTTAATTTTCATCATGTTTTATTCGATTTTCCATCAGTGAAAATATTTCTTCATGATCTCAATCAAGCATATATAACAAATCAACTATCTATCAATCATAATACTGATCTACGTTATCTTGATTGTATATATTTCTCATATTTATCTTTGTTAATAGATCGATCTTATCTCTTTTTTTTCGTTTTATTTAGATGCTCTTATTGAACAACAAATGCCAATGCCTGGTGCAAGTATGTTTTGGCTTAATAGTCTTCTTGATTGTAATCTTGATCGATCTTTATCATTACCATATGATCGACATCGTCTCTCAAATGAACATCGAAGTGGCCGTGGAACATCAATCTCATTTGATTTTGGTCAAGATCTTTCATATGATTTTCTTAACTATGCACTAACAAACAACATAGAACCTCAACATCTAGCACTTAGTGTTTATTATATGTTCTTATTTAAGTTAACTAATGGAGAAAGAGATATGTGTATTGGAATGAATACACATACTCGATATAAAGATGAACTTAAATCAATAATTGGATTATATGAAAATCTTATTCCATTACGATGTCAATTAGATCGTGATGATTCATTTCATGAACTAGTTGAATATGTTCAAGAAATGGCAACAAATTGTATGAAATATTCATGTTTTCCTCTTCAACATATTCTTGCACAACATTCTGATTGTTCAAAACCTACATTTCTTGATGTGTCTTTTGATTTTGTGACTATTGAAAAGAAAATAATGACTGGTAGTAGTGAACTTTGTAGTATTCCATTATCAATTACAATCAATGAAGATGAAGATGTGAGCAAGTTTGATTTCATTCTTACTATTCAATATGATCTTACCATAAATCAATTCTCGTGTATAATTAATGCATCACTCGATTTATTCAATCAAGAGACAATAAATAAGATTTCACAACAATTTCATTCAATATTATATGATCTGTTTACATCTGTTAATGATATAATGAAAAATAAATCAATCTATGAAATGTCAATAATGTTATCAAATGAAAGATTACTTATACAATCAATGAGTAATACACAAGTATTGTTTCCTTCTGCCACGTGTATGCATCATGAATTTATTTATCAAGTAATACAATATCCACAAAAAATAGCTGTTGAACTTGATGAACAATCATTAACATATACAGAACTTTTACATTATGTTCAACAACTTTCTCTCGTCTTATTAAATAAATACAATGTGAAATCGGGTGATATTATTTGTCAATGTGTAGAGCGAAGTTTATCTATGGTAAATATATTTAGAAAATATAGTTTGCAATAATATGTGTATAATATATCCTTTATTTCTCTTTAGGTCATTGGCATTTTATCAATTATTATGGCTGGTGGTGCCTATTGCCCTTTATCATCTCAAGATCCTTCACCCCGTCTACAAATTCTTGTGAAAGAAACTCAAAGTCATTTAGTTCTTGTTCATTCGTCTACACGCATTCTTTTTGAAATCGATGTTGTAACTTTAAATATTGATACAATTATAAATAATGAAGAAAACGCTACTAGTATTTATCTGAATCAAATGTCAGATGTACTAATAACATCAGAAAACATTCTCTTTGTAATTTTTACTAGTGGATCAACTGGTATTCCGAAAGCGGTTTGTATAATATCTTTTCTTTCTTGACTATATGTATCTTTTAATATATTCATGTTTTATTAGGTTCAATTACGTCATCGAAATTTCACTCAATTTTTACGGTCATTTGTTTATGCTGATATATTAACAAAAACTGATACAATAATACAGATGGCTCGATGTTCTTTTGATAATCATCTATTAAGTCTTGTTGGTACATTAACTGTTGGAGCTACATTAATAATGCTTCGACCAGAAGGTCATATGGATTTAGATTATCTTGCAGCAGTATTGAATGAAAAACAGATTACTGTTATGCAAGCTGTTCCATCTTTATGGAATAGTCTATTTAATTTTCTCAATACTACTAATCGAAAATCGTCAGTACAATGGTTACGAACTGTATGTAGTGGTGGTTAGTAATTGTTATTTTTGATTTATTATGTTATATTATTATCATATTGTTTTTGAATTATTCTATCATAGGTGAAGTTCTCAACAATAAACTAGTTAATCTATTGAAAAGTCAAGTGAGAAGTGAATGTCGAATTCGAAATCATTATGGTCCAGCTGAAATTACTATTAATTGTACCAATCATCTAATTGATCTAAATAAAGATCAAACAGATATTCCAATAGGTCAATCTCTTCTCAATTATCATTTTTTAATATTAGACATGTTCTTACAAACTGTTGGTATTGGACAAGAAGGAGAATTAGTTGTTGGAGGTGTTGGTGTTTTTGCTGGATATCGCGGTCGTGATGATTTAACAGCTCAAGTAATGATTAATATTAATGAGCAAATATTTTATAAAACAGGTGATCTTGTTCAAATGGATAGCAATGGATTGATTCATTATGTTGGTCGAAGAGATTTTCAAGTGAAATTACGTGGACAACGTATTGAATTACAAGAAATTATACAATGTTTACTTATGTTAACATCTATCACTGCATGTGTTGTTATCAAATGGGATGAAAATCATCTTATTGCTTATGTTCAAAGTGATAACATTAATGTTGAACAATTACGTCATCATTGTCAATCTAATCTACCATCACATATGATTCCATCAATATTTATTATACTTGAAAAACTACCTTTGAGTCCAAATGGAAAACTAGATCGAAAACGTCTTCCATCACCGGATTTATCATTATTGACTCTCTCATCATCATCATCAATAACAGGATTGGAAAACAGATCTAATCTTCCACAAAATCAATTACAAAAACAGATTCATGATATTTGGTGTGAAATTCTTCGATGTATTGGACAACAAATTTCAATAACTGCAAATTTCTTTAGTATTGGTGGTCATTCACTTTTATTTATTGAACTTTATCATCGATATCAACAATTATATGATTTTGATAATCGTGTACTTTCTATTTCTTTATTTCTTCAACAACCAACTATTCTTCACCATTCACAATTACTTCAATCTATTACAATCAATCAAATGAAATCAGAACATTGGCATACACTACATATCAATCAAGGTAATAAGAATTTGTAATGTTAATATTTAAAAAATAAGCTAAAATATTGTTTTTTCTCTCTCTCTCATTAATAATGAAAATCTTTAGGAATTGCATCTTTTGCTCAAGAACGTATTTTTCTTGATGAACAAATGCGTTTTTCTAACAAAATTGCTATCTACAATGAATTGACTGCTTTAAAAATTATTCAAGGTTCAATATCAATAAATCGTCTATTAGAAGCTATTGAATATATTTTAAATAAACATAAAATATTACGTACAGTTATTAGTTTTAACAATGATAATGGTATTCTTGAACAACATATTGATAATAAACATCGTATATTTCAACTTGTTCTCAATCAAACATTTAAAAATGAAAATGAACTTCAAGATATTCTCTATCAAACAATTATTAATCCTAATTTATTTGATTTAACAACTGGTCGTGTTTTTCATTGTGAAGTACTTCAACAAGAACTCATATCTAATAATAATAATAATGATAATAATAGATTCATTACAGATTCTGATATTCTTCTTATAGCATTTCATCATGCTGCAACAGATCGTTCAGCTTATCAACTTTTTCTAAATGACCTTTGTTTTGCTTATAATACAAATGTAAAATGGGCAGGTGACGAAGATTTATTACAATATATTGATTATTCTGTTCATGAACGTTTAATTGATATGAAACCATCACGTGATTTTTGGCTTCTAGAATTGAAAGACTATGATTTTGAACATCGATTATCATTATCGACTGATCAACATTGTTTATCTAATGATCAACGATCTGGTTTTGCTTCAATTTTTCAGATTTCTTTTGATAAAAATATTTCTAAATCATTTGTTAATTATGCTTCGTCACATCAAACTACTCCATTTCAATTAGGTATGGCATTATTTTATGGTTTTCTATTCAAATTAACTCAAGATCAAAATGATTTATGTATTTCTTGTCATAATGCAAATCGATATAAAACTGAATTACAAAATATGATGGGAATGTTTATTTCAACATTACCATATCGTATGAAACTTGATTCTAGTTGGTCATTTAATGAACTTGTTAAACAAGTACAAGATAAATGTATATCAATTCTTGAACATTCTCATTATCCATT
Organism: Adineta steineri; assembly: GCA_905250115.1. Classification (NCBI taxonomy): domain Eukaryota; kingdom Metazoa; phylum Rotifera; class Eurotatoria; order Adinetida; family Adinetidae; genus Adineta; species Adineta steineri. The sequence continues at coordinate 53,820 of CAJNOI010000297.1, forward strand.
ACAAAATATTCTAACGGATATTCATGCTAATCAATCTAATGTTTCTTTTCTTCAAACAGTATTTGATTTTATTACTCGATCTCCTGATATTGATCAATTATCTTTAGATGATGCCAATTTAAAACCAATTGAATTAAAACAATCCATTGAAATTGCTAAATTTGATTTTGCATTAACATTTATTTATAATCCAATGTCAAATGATGAGATGTTATCATGCCGTTTTGTTTGTTCACATGATCTATTCGAAGATATGACAGTTACAAAAATTGCTCGCCGATTTCAATATCTTATTGAACAACTATTTTCAATGGATTCTAATATTAATCAAACTGATATTCTTGTTTCACCTATTACTAAACTTATTCTTATTTTACTAGAGGAAGTTTATGAAATGGAACGAATAGTCTTTTATCGACAACCAGATATTATAAATGAAGGTATGTATGTCTTTAATATATTTGAGAAAATTATTAGACGATAGAAATATACGGGTACAGGATTCACACCTACATCCTTATCCATTCCCATCATAATTAAGTATATTCATCTTTTAATGTTCTTATTATTATATAGCACCAGCATCTTATGCTCAAGCACGTATTTGGCTTGATGAACGAATTCGTTTTGATTCAAAAAATTCACAAGTTGCCATATATAATATGCCTTTTCTTCATCGACTTTCACCAGGTGGTACTCTATCAATATCTAAACTTCGTCAAGCTTTACAACATGTTCTTATAAAACATTCTGCTCTTCGTACATCACTCTATTTTGATACAAATAAAAATATATTAATGCAAAAGATTATTGATCATACTGATAATAAAGAATTATTTACATTTATTGAAAGTACTTTCGAAACAGATGAAGATCTCAATAAAATTATGCATAATGAACGTGGGAACCCAAATAATTTTAATCTATTAATTGGTATTGTTTGTCGATGTCATGTTGTTTATTATAAAAACATTTCTCAAAAAGGAATACTTTGTGAAAAAGATGCACTTATCTTTAATTTTCATCATGCTTTATTTGATTTTTCATCAATGAAAATATTTCATCATGATCTTGATCAAGCATATAGAGTGGATTACTTGAAAAATGATAATAATACAACTCTGCGTTATCTTGATTGTATGTTAACTTATTTTGTTTATTGTTTTTATATTTTATACTGACGTACTTTTCATTTTATTTAAGATGCTGTGGCTGAACAACAGATGCCGATGACAGCTGCCAATGCTTTTTGGCTTGATGCTCTTCGTCATTGTGAAATCGATCGATCTTTACAATTACCATTTGATCGACATCGTGTTTCCGATGAACATCGCACAGGTCGTGGAACTTCAATTTTATTTAAATTTGACAACGATCTTTCAAAAGCATTTCTAACATATGCATCAACATATAATATTAAACTTGAATATTTAGCACTTGCTTCTTATTATACATTCTTATTTAAATTAGCCAATAATGAAAATGATATATGTATTGTTATGAATAATCATGGTCGTTCGAAACCTGAACTAATGTCAATTATTGGAATGTTTGTTAATGCACTTCCAATGCGATGTCAAATTAATTCTAATCATTCATTCCATGAATTTATAAAACATGTACAAACAATAGCAACACAAACATTCGAACATTCTTATTTTCCTCTTCAACGGATTCTTGCTCAACATCCACATATTTCTCGTCCTACATTTCTTGATGTATTCTTTGGATTTGTTTCTTTTTCAACTGTACATAATCATGATGAAGTGACAGTAGGTGGTGTTCCTATTTATACTATGCCTTATTCAATTCAAATAAATACAGATGAAATCGCAAGTAAATTTGATTTTTCTCTAAGTATTATACATGATACAATAACCGATCAATTATCATGTTCAATCGAGGCATCTCTTGATTTATTCAATCCATCAACAACATATAAAATTGGACAACGATTTCAAATTTTACTTCAACAACTTTTCACATCAGATTTCATAAATGAAAATTGTCAATCGATTCATGAATCTTCAATACTGTTGTCTAATGAAAAGATTCTTCTGGTATCAATTAATAATACTCAAACTTCATTTTCTTCATCTAATCATTGTATACAACATGAATTTATTCAGCAAGTAAATAAACAATCACAAAAGATAGCCATAGAACTTGATGAACAATCTCTTACTTATAATGAACTATTATATTATGCACAATGTTTATCCCTTGAATTTCTAACAAATTCAAATTATATTCCTGGTAATGTTGTTTGTCAATGTATAGACCGTAGTATATCAATGGTAAGTTATCCTATAAAACGAACTATTTTCTATTTAGTTAATTAATTATTATTGTATTATAGTTTATTGGTATGTTATCTATTATTATGGCTGGTGGTTCTTATTGTTCATTATCACATCGAGATCATGAACATCGTCTTCAATATCTTATCGAACAAACTCAAAGTAATCGAGTTCTAGTAGATTGGACAACACAAAATAAATTCGAAGAGAAAACGATGATAATTAATATTAATACAATGATAATAAATAATAATAATGAAACAATCAATATAAATCATTTAGATCTATTTTCAACTTTCACATTAAACTCGAAAAATGTTGCTTTTGTAATCTTTACAAGTGGTTCAACAGGCACACCAAAAGCCGTAATAATTAATTTATAATAATTATATCATATTATTCTATTTTATTTTCTTATCTAAAGGTTCAAATTATGCATTATAATTTATTGAATTGTATGTCATCTTTCAATGATCTTGCAATATTAACAAAAAATGATATTGTCATTCAAATGGCGCAATGTACATTCGATATTCATGTTAAAGAATGTTTAGGTACATTATTAGTTGGTGGTTCTGTTATCCAATTACATCCAGAAGGCACAATGGACTATGATTATTTATCAAAAATAGTACAACGAAATCATATTACATTCTTTAGTGTTGTTCCATCAGTGATGACTATCTTATATAATTATCTCATTGATAAAAAACAAATGACTCGTCTCAATACTATTCGAAAATTTATCTTTCTCGGTAAAATTATATTGTAAAGAAAATATTTTATAGATATTTTTTTAATTAAAGGAGAAGCAATCGATACGAGAACACTTGCTAAAATGATTACCACACTTAATTTAGATACGACAGCTTTTTATAATTTATATGGACCTGCTGAAACTACAATTATTTCTATTCATCATCGAGTAACTATTCATGAAATCAATTATGGAATAATTCCAATTGGTCTTCCATTTCCTAATACTCAAATACATTTATTTGATAGTTTCAATCAATCTGTCATAGTTGGACAAGAAGGTGAATTACTTATAAGTGGTAGTGGTGTGTTTGCTGGTTATTTAGGTCGTGAAGATTTAACAAACAAAGCATTGATTGAAATTAATGAAAAACGTTTTTATCAAACAGGAGATCTTGCTCGAATGGATAGTAATGGTTTAGTTTATTATCTTGGACGTAAAGATCATCAAGTAAAAATTCATGGGCAACGAATTGAATTAGATGAAATTCAACGATGTTTACTTGATACTTCGATTTCAGCTTGTGTTGTAATTAAATGGGGTAATGATCATTTGATTGCATATGTTCAAAGTAATGATAATAATGTGGAATATTTGCGTGATTATTGTTGTTCTCGATTACCACCATTTATGGTACCTTCCATGTTCATTGTTCTTGAACAATTTCCATTGAATGCAAACGGTAAATTAGATCGAAAACTTCTTCCTCAACCAAATTTTTCCTCATCATCAATAAAAACAACAGATATACAACATACAAATCCAAATAATTCAATCGAAGAAAAACTTTTATCTATCTGGTGTGAAATTCTTCATCGTAATAATAACAATGAACAAGATGAAATTTCAACTTCAGCAAACTTTTTCACTGTTGGTGGACATTCACTTTTATTCATTCAACTTTATCATCGTTATCAATCAATATTTTCTTTTACTAATGAGTTACTTTCTATTGCATTATTCCTTCAAAAAACAACAATTATTGAACATGCTAAATTACTTAACTCAGTCAAATCAACTGATGTAGTAATAGAAGAAACATGGCAATCACTTCATTTAATAAAAGGTAAGATATTTCAAAAACAAAAAACTACCTTTTCATTATTTATATATATATTATCTTTATTAAACTTACAGGAATGGCATCATTTGCACAAGAACGTATCTATCTTGATCAACAAGTACGTTTTATGAATAATTTATCTGTTTATAATGAATTAATAATATTAAAACTTATAAATGGTACATTATCAAAGAGTCATCTACAACGAGCTATTCAATCAGTATTAGAAAAACATCAAATTCTTCGTACTTGTCTTATTCTTGACACTGGTGCTGGTACATTAACACAATGTGTCACACAAAATCATTTAATGTTTATGTTTAATACTGAAAAAACATTTAAGAATGATAATGAACTTAATTCAATCATTTTTCAAATAAAAACAAATCCAAATCTATTTAATTTATCTAGTGGCCATGTTTTCTGTTGTGAAATTCTTCGACAATATTCATCTATTCAAAATGATGATCTACTTCAAGAATCAGATATACTTGTATTTGCTTTTCATCATGTAGCATATGATCGAGCTTCTAGTGAAATATTCTTCGATGATCTTAATATTGCGTATGAACATGATAAACGAATTCCTGTCAATGAAGATACATTTCAATATATTGATTTTGCTGTATATGAACGAAAAATAAATATGAATTTAGCACGTCAATTTTGGCTTAAACAACTAAATGGATATAATTCAGAATCTCAACGACCATTTTCAATGGATCGATATCGAATAGTTAATGATCAACGATCACCTTATACTGTTCATATTGAATTTTCATTAGGTGATAATCTATCTCGTTCTTTTCTTTCATATGCTTCAACACATGAAATTACATCATTTCAACTTGGTTTAGCTATGTTCTATATTTTGATGTTTAAATTAACGAATGGTACAACTGATCTATGTGCTGCTTGTACAAGTACTAATCGATATAGATCAGAATTACGAAAATTAGTTGGTATGTTTGTTGCTACTCTTCCTTATCGTACTGAAATCAATCCATATAATTCATTTGAACAATTTGCTGAACAAGTTCGAGAAAAATGTTTTTCAATTATTGAACATTCACATTATCCTCTTCAACATATTCTTGCTGATTCTCAACATTTACAATCGACTATGAATTTTCTTGAAAATGAATTTGATTTTGTTACTCATTCTCTTGATACTAATAAGTTAAATTTATGCAATTCAAAATTCGAAGTCAATCCAACTCAAAGTATAGATGATGTAGCTAAATTTGATTGGTTATTGACATTTGTTTATAATCCATCCGCAGTTCATGATATAATGTCAATCGTATTAGTTTGTTCACAAGATCTTTTTGATCAAAATACAGTGGATGTTCTTGGTTCTCGATTTGTACTTTTATTTCAACAATTGTTTGATTCGAATTTATTATCGCATTCACTTTATGATTTATCAATTATTTTACCACATGAACGAATATTAACTGATCAGTTAATGAATAAAAATACGGATGGTGAAAGTCAAGGAGTTACTGTTGGTGATTTATTTCAACAACAAGTTGAAAATCATCCACAAAAACTAGCTGTTCTTCTTGATGAACAATCGTTAACATATAATGAATTATTATTTTATGTACAACAACTTGCTCTTCAAATAATCAATAGATATGATATTAAATCTGGTGATATCATTTGTCAATTGGCAGAACGAAGTTTATCAATGGTAAGTTTTCAAAGAAATAATCTACTATTATCTATCTCTAATTATAGATCATTGGTTTATTATCAATTGCAATAATTGGTGGTGTTTATTGTCCATTGTCACCAGAAAATCCTGAACAACGTCTTGCAAGTCTTGTAGAACGAACACAAGCTCGTCTTATACTTGTTCATTCATTAACAAATCAAATATTTCAAAATAATTTTATTACATATGATATTGATACAAGTATAAATTGTAATGATAAAATTACGGATGATGATCTTTATCGATTATCAAATATTTCAATAACTCCAGATAATATATCATATATTGTTTTTACAAGTGGCTCAACAGGAGTACCAAAAGCGGTTTGTTTTATATAATTCTTTGAATTCTTCATTTGTATATGTATGTATATATATATATATGTTTAGGTTCAAGTGAGACATCGTAATCTAACTGCTTATATGCAAAGTTTTGCTGAAATGACAACATTGAAAGAAAGTGACAATGTGATACAAATGGCAAGTTGTTCTTTTGATAATCATTTTCAAGATACTTTAGCAACATTAATGATTGGTGCTGGTTTAATTATGCTACATCCCCATGGTAACAAAGATTTAACTTATCTTATTCATGAATTAATAGATAAAGATGTGACTTATTTGGATGCTGTGCCAACTTATCTTGATACGTTATGTCAACATCTTGAAATACAAAATGAAACTGAATGTTTAAAGAAATTGCGAACATTGTGTAGTGGAGGTGAGTCTATTCGAATCGAATATTTTTATTGTGAAACAAAAAGGATTTATTTGAATTCTAGGTGATGTTTTAACAAATCAAATAATGTCTCGGTTAAAAAAATATGTATCATTACCATCATCACCATTGTCGTCGGATGGTTGTCAACTATGGAATATGTATGGACAAGCAGAAGCCACAATTACTACAACATATTTTCAAATAGGATTCGATTTTGATTGTGATAAACAAATGATGTCAATTGGAAAACCACTTCCTAATTATCATTGTGCAATTATGGATGAATATTTTCAATTTGCTGCTGTTAACCAAGAAGGTGAATTGTTTGTTGGTGGTGCATGTGTATTTGCTGGATATTTTGGTCGTGATGATTTGACGGCAAAAGTATTGGTTGAGATTAATAATAATATATTTTATCGAAGTGGTGATCTTGTTCGATATGATCATGAAGGTTTTCTTTATTTCAAAGGTAGAAAAGATCATCAAGTAAAATTACGAGGACAACGTATTGAATTAGCTGAAATTGAGAAATGTCTTATGAATACATCTTCACTTGTATCTGCTTGCACCGTTATTAAATGGAATGAACAACATTTAGTTGCTTATGTACAATGTATTGATGTTAATGAAGAATTATTACTTCAACAATGTCGATCTAATCTTCCATCATATATGGTACCATCAAAAGTCATTTTACTCGAACGATTTCCATTAAATGCTAATGGAAAACTTGATCGAAAGTGTCTTCCTCAACCTGATTTCTCTTCATTAACAACTGATCATAATGCTAGTGTACCAAGTACTATTCTAGAACAACAATTACAAGATATTTTTAGTCAAGCATTTCATATTGAATCCCCTCCTATTGAAGTTCCATTTGGTCAACTTGGTGGAACATCTTTGAATGCAATTCTTGCACTTACATTAATTCGACAACAAATATGTACTAATGTTGATATTCTTCTATTATTTTCTAATCCATCTATACGACAATTAGCACAAGCCATCGAACCTTTGTTAATTCTGAATGAATCACAACATACAATTATCACAAGTAAGCAAGATGATGAAACACATATTCTATCTTCACCATCACCTTTAATCGAATCTGTTGGTATTATACTTCTTATTTGTCAATGGGTATTACCAATAATGATAATTATTAATCGATGTCAACCATTTTTATTCTTTATTTTACCTATCTTTCATCTCATGTTATATGTCATTTGTTCACGTTTATTTTCATTTAAAAATAATAAACCTGACAATATCTTCTCTTGGAATTATTATCGTTGGTGGTTTTTAGATCGATTATGGGATAATAATAGATTTTGGTTACAACATATAATTGGTACACCACTTTACAATAATTATCTTCGTGTTTGTGGTGCTAGTGTTAGTCTTGATGCACATATTTATAGTACAATTATGGATGCTCCATGGTTATTAGATATTGACGATGGAACTTGGATTGCTGATCAGACAGTTTTTAATTGTTTACATTTTAATAATGATAATAATACTTTTCAATTATATCCAATTAGAATTGCTTCGAATTGTTCTATTGGTACACGAACAATTTTATATGATGGAGTTAATATAGAAAAAAATGTTATTATACAACCAATGTCATCAGTTAATGGTTTTGTTGCATCTCAAACGATTATTGATGGTGATGATGATAAATCTTCTTCTACAAATACATTCATGACATACAATAATAGATCATTATCAATATGGCATAAGATCTTTCAAGTTATTGCACTTTCCTTACTGATCTGTATACATTCAATACTTCTGATCATCATTTACAAAGTTTATTCGATTGTACAAATACCATTACCTATTAGTGTTGCTTTTTGTTGGACATTATGGTCAATTCTTGGTTGTCTTGTTTCTGTTCTTCTTTTGAAATTTATAGTTGGTTCTTGTGCTGCTGGCGAGACATATCCAATTGCATCATGGTCATATCTACATAAGTTATGGCTTCGTCAATTAGTTGTATCTGGTTTTCATCATGCATGGTTACTACCAAATAGTTATGATCATATTTATCCTATTGTACTTCGTTGGTTAGGTGCTCATATTGAAGATAATGTTAAAATCGGTGAAATACATACATTCTTGTCTTATCCAACAAATTTATTACATTTTGAAACAGGAGTGACTACTTTTGGTTCAGTATTATTAATTCCAACTGAGTTGACACTTTCAGGTGATCATTGTGTAGATCATATAACACTTGGATCTTATACAAGTCTTGGTAATGGATGTTCAATTTTACCGGGTAGTCATCTTGCATCTGAGATAATGATTGGTAATTTAACACGTGTTTCTCGAGAAACGAAAAGCAACGATAGAGAAGTTTTTATTGGTGTTCCAGCTCGTGCCATGCCATTCAAAATGCCTTCAAGATCAACAACTACAACAACAGCAGATCAAATGAAAATCATCCCTCCTTGGCATATGTGTTTTACTCATTTCATTAGTAAATCTCTTCTCTTAACCCTCTGTTCATTAACTGGCGTCGTTGGTATGTTAATTATTCATACAATACTTATTTGTATTACCTATCGATATTGCTCAGACATACGCTATTCACTAGTGCAACAGATAATATCAAGACTAAGAGAAGATCATCGACAATTTATTTGTCCATTTCTTGGTAATACACAATGGTTAATTAGTTTATTTCGTACACTTGGTGCACGCATTGGTAAAGGTGTAATCATACCTGATTTTTCTTGTCTGACTGATTATCATCTAGTAATTATTGAAAATGATGTTCGGTTTAATATGCATGCTAATATTCAGGCAAATTATAACTATATTTTCTTATATTCTTTTATGAAGAATTGTTATCTTTAATTTATTTCAGTGTCACACTTTCGAACAGCGTATTTTAAAACTAGTTCCTGTTACAGTAGGCAACTCGTGTATACTTATGAGTGGGTCAATTGTAATGCCAGGTTGTAAATTAATGGGTAACAATAGACTTTATCCATTTACATTGGTAATGAAAAATGATATCTTACTACCAAATACTCAATGGAAAGGACTTCCTGCAAGTAAGTCATTTACATAAATAAAATCATACTTATCACTAGTGATACATAATAAATCATCGCATTGTCTATTGTATACTTTGATTTCTGAATGTTTCATGAAAAAACAAAATATATCACAAGATACACCATCAGAAGCCTATTGAATTGCATTTTTCTGAATCCATTTTAGTTCAAATGAGGTTTTATTCGAATAGTATTTAGTCTACTTGATCAAGTACAGATCATTAGTTAAAATGTATTTTTCGCACAGTTAGAGACGTTACGTTAAAGTTCACACTTACATAAATTTCATGTGACATTAGACTACGTTAAATCATCTCTTACAAAATTAGATCGAGTTCAGTTTGGTTCACAGTAGTTCATTTTCAGTCTCTGATTTATTACGAGCCACCCACTACAATACTACTGAGATGTTATAATATCCAGTATCTGTCATTTCATTCGTTATGATATTTAATTATTCATTAAGTTCCATAATTAATGAGACCGTTCACGTTGACCTTTTATTTGTTACATTGAATTAGTTCTTTACAATGAGACAGATTTACATGATACTGCGTAACTTATTGTTTTTCAAAAGCTAAAATAACAAGTTCAATTAAAAAAAGATTAAAGTAAATGTGCTATACTGGAATTTCTTTGCTGATAATTCACTTGGATAAATTATATTGATTCTATTTACACTTTCTTCTGTTATGTATTCTAATATTCATCTTGAGAGTATAGATAGGGAAATAAGCAAATACCTTTACTTACAACTTACTTGAAGTTAGATTAATTGCTTATAATCATTGTATATCAATGAATTCATTTTTTAATATACTAAATTTATTTTCGTAGAACTTTTGACAACAGAAACGACATCATCTCAATCTATATTGGTTCGTGATAATGAAGCCAAGCAACACCAATCATCTAAAAATGTGGACAACTTGTCTTTGAAGTATGAGTGCATTACAAATACGTATTCGAACGTTGATGAACTACAATTCATGAATTATGGCTATGCAGATCTTGATGAGGACATTAACGATGACATCGACTATTGTTCGAAAGAGCTATATAAACAGGTAAATAATCAAGAACGAACAACACAGAGTCCGGTGTTTTCTTTGCACATCGAACGTACAATAAATAGAATTTGCTTTTATTGAATGTGCAATCAACAGAATATCTACATCTTCAAGATGTATTGATAATCACTAAAATATTTTGCTCTTTGATATAGGTCCTTGCACACGTATTACTTACAAATCAGAATGTACTTGAAGTGAGTTGTGGTAGAGGTGCTGGTGCTGTTTGGTGCGTCCATAATTATGCATCTGGTTCTTATGTGGGAGCTGATCTTTCTTCCACTGTTATTGATGTATGTCGGCAACGCCATTCGATGATTTCTCGACTTTCTTTCGTAGTAGCTGATACAACAAAATATTTACCATTTGAAAATGAATCACTTGATATTGTTCTTTGTGTTGAAGCAACACATGCTTATGGTGGACCAGCAGCAGTACAACGATTCGCTAGTGAAGTCGCTCGTGTACTTCGTCCAAATGGATATTTTCTTTGGTGTGACTTATGTCACATAGATGGATCAGACACATCCATTGATTATTTAACAGCAAATGGTGAATTGATTGTTGAAGAAAAGATCAATATTACAAGGAACGTTCTCCATGCACTTGACATTCAAAGCAACATTCGTGCTGAATTTATTGAACGTTATGTTCGACCAAAAGAACAAGAATATTTTCGTTTGTTTGCTGGATTACCTGGTACTCGTATGTACAATGGCATGTACGAAGGACATATACAGTATTGGCGAGCTGTATTTCGAAAGAAAACAACAACAGATATGACCACCATCTGGAATTAAATTGTGACTTGATATTACAAACATTTTTTCTTTTCTCAAACTAACCTTACTTACTCCATAATTTTACATTTCTTGAATTTATACTAATGTTTTATTTTTATTTCGTAGCAAACATAATATAGAAACTAATTGTTTTTCGAAATTCCATCTTGAGGGTGTGGGTGGGTGTGAGTGTGAGTGAGGGTATGAATGGGTGGATGTAGGGGTTGGTGTTTACCATCTCATAATCCACCTACACTCACACTCACATCCTAATAACTTTGTTCTATTAGATATTTTTTACTTCTAACAAATCATATACAATTTACAAAAGAAATTATACAAATTTTTATTAAACTTAACAATATTATAATCATAGAAAGAACTTATAACCAATTCCACATTCTAGATAATTATCATAGGTACTTCGACACTCATCTGACTATTTCACTATTCTACGTAATTTATAAATTTTTAAGACTTTTTGTGCTTGTACACTACTAATCAAACATTACCTGCATCCACCTTCTCCCGCCCACATCCACCACACCCCACATCCGCTTTTCTATTTGAAAGAAAAATAGCAAGTATATCATTTGTGTTAGATTATTTGATTATTATTGGTAAATAGCAGATAGAAAATGAGTGACAAACGTGGCGAAAAGAAAACTCAAGAAATCGACGACAATATTGACCTAGATGAAAACAAAATTGCGAACGAAAAGTAACATAAATGATGATCTACTTTATCAATTTCTTTTTCTTTTCTTATTAAGAGTTACTAAATCTAACGATCAAGAGCAATCAAACAAACAAAATCTCTTTCAACGATTCTGTGGAAAAAAAACGGATAAAAAAGTTACTGAGGTTGTAAGCCTTGCAAGTTTGGTAATAAATCATTTATAATTATTCTAAAAAAATTATAATCAATAAATTAGTTCCGATATGCTACAAAACTCGATATACTCTATATGTTAATTGGTACTGTAGCTGGTGTCACTCGTGGTGCTCTTCTACCATTAATGAATGTTGTATTGGGAGGTGTTTTAAATGCATTTACTGGTCGAGCATCTGATTTATGTACACTGAACTTTACATCTACGGCTCTTGAACATTGTCCAACAGGTTATCAATTAACATCATCGAATTATCTTTCATCATCATTGTAAGTATAATTATTGAGGAAATAAATTTTTCAAAATAATTATTATATATATATATCTATAGTATTTGTAATTTCACCATGACTAATGGTACTGCAAATGATTTTCAAGGTATAATAAGAACACAAGTCAATTATTTAGTTGTAATTGGTTGTGTTGCTATTATATCTGAATATATTCAAGTAGCATTTTGGAGTATGCCAGCTGAAAGACAAACAAGGACTATAAGAGAAAATTTATTTCGGTCAATTCTTCGAAAAGAAATTATTTATTTTGATACACATAAAACTGGGGAACTTAACATAAAATTAACAGATGATATAGATAAAATTCATGATGGAATTGGAGATAAACTTGGATCAGCATCACAGTTTTTATCTTCATGTATTACGGGAGTAATTGTTGGTAAGTTTATATTTATATATGCTGTAATCAAAATTGAAATTTATTTTTTATTTGTTAATCGATTAGAACTAAGATCAATAAGGATGAATTTTGAAAAAAAATTTTAGTTTTCTGTGATTTTCTATTTTAATTTTATCGTCAGTCTTTTTCTTTATTAGAAAGATGTGAGACATATAGGACTCAAAAGTTCAAATTCATATCCAGGTCTAATTTGTAGAAGACGACAACGTATGGTTACAACTTATGCTCTAAGAGTGATCAATAGATAGCTACAATCTTGATTCCCTGTTTGATTATGTCCAAAAAATGTATTATATGTATTTATATCTTCAGCTCGTTTTGAATATTACTCATGCTCGAATTATTATAATTATGCCTAGATAAACTTATAATCTGATTGAATTTCAGTTTTAATCGTGACACATACATGAATATAAAGCTATTATTTTTATTATATTTATCATACAGGTTTTGCTAAAGGATGGAAACTAACATTAGTTATGTTATCCATATCTCCTTTATTATTTTTGTCAGCTGTTCTCATGTCTCAAGTATGTCATTTATATTCAATGAAGAACTTTAAAATATTTTCTTTCTTTTTGTGTAGGTTGCTTCTAGTCTTACAGCAATGGAATTAAAATCTTATGGTAAAGCAGGAACAGTAGCAGAAGAAGTATTTAGTTCAATTCGTACTGTTTTTTCGTATAATGGTCAAAAACGTGAAACGAAAAGGTTGAATTTAAATACAAAATATTTTTCTTATTATTTTTATATCTGTCTTGTATAGATATGAACAATATCTTGAGGATGCAAAGAGAAGTGGGATAAAAAAAGGTGGAGTCAATGGATTTACAATGGGTTTGGTATGGTTCCTTATATATTGCTCATATGCATTAGGTATTTATTGTACATTTTTGATTAATTTATGTTGTATGGAATATCTGTTTTTATTTACTAAAGGACTTTGGTATGGAGCAAAATTAATTCGTGATGAAAATTATAATATTGGTAATGTCATTATTGTAAGTTAAAAAAATTATTAAATAATATACATACACATATATATATATAATACAGATTATATCATGGAAATTCCATCAATTTATTTTTATATATAATCTTTTCAATAATAAATATTATATTTAGGTATTTTTTTCAATCGTTAATGCTGTGTTCAACTTGGGTCAAACAAGTCCACATTTTCAAGCATTACTTCAAGCTCGAGTTGCTGCTTATATTGTATGGGAGGTTATTGATGCAGTAAGTTAACAATTTAATTTCATAAATAGAAATATATTTTTTTGTTTTATTTTTTAGCCATCTAAAATTATTAGCGATTCAGAAACAGGTTTAAAAAAAGATGATCTTATTGGTGATATTGAATTTTCAAAAGTTCAATTTTCTTATTCATCACGACCTGGTGTTCAAATTCTTAATAATATGTCATTTGATGTTCAACGTGGTCAAACAATAGCTCTTGTTGGATCATCTGGATCAGGAAAATCTACATGTATACAATTGTTACAAAGATTCTATGATATAGATGCAGGTACAGTTCGTATTGATGGACATGATGTAACGGAATATAATTTAAAATGGTTAAGACAACATATTGGTGTTGTCAGCCAAGAACCAGTTTTATTTCAAGCAACAATTCGAGAAAATATCTTATTTGGAAGAGATATAGCAACAGATGTTGAAATACACGAAGCAGCAAAAATCGCTAATGCACATGATTTTATTATGACTTTACCTGATGTAAGTTATATATAAATTAGATTTTATACTATATTATATATGTATATTTTGTAGAAATATGAAACCCAAGTAGGTGAACGTGGTGCTGCACTATCTGGTGGACAAAAACAACGAATTGGTAGATATAAAAAATAATTCTAATTGTTATCTATTATCTTCTCCATAGCTATTGCTCGAGCATTGATTCGAGATCCAAAAATTTTACTTCTTGATGAAGGTAATCTTATTTATTTTTACAAACTAATATTCTGTTGTATATATATATTGTAGCTACAAGTGCACTTGATAATGAAAGTGAAAAAATTGTTCAAGATGCTTTAGATCGTGCTGCTCAAGGTATATTATTTCTAAAATTAAAAAAATATATAAAACTATTTTGTTATGATATAAGGTCGAACAACATTAGTAATTGCACATCGTTTATCAACAATTCGTAATGCTGATAAAATTGTTGTTATGCATAAAGGTGAAGTTGTTGAAGAAGGTGATCATGAATCATTGATGGATGCTCGTGGTACATATTATAGTCTTGTTGAACAACAAAATTTACGTCGAGCTGAAGAAGAAGAACAATTAGCATTCGAAAAAAAAGAAATTACCGAATTAGTTTTAGCTCATACCGAAGAAATTCAAACAACTACAACTCGAAATCGAGCTTCAACTGTTGTTAGTTTAACTCCATCAGTTATGGCTGCATTATATGGGAAAAACAAAGTTGGAACAACTGATGATAATGATAATGATGACGATAAAGAGAAAAAAGTAAATATTTAAATTAATTTCATTTTAACCAAAAAAAGAATTTTTTTTCTTAGGAAAAAAAGCCTAGTGTTGCTCTTATAATGCTTAAGATGAACAAACCAGAATGGATATTCATAGCAATTGGTTGTATGGCATGTATAGTTACTGGTGGTATTGAACCGGTACTTGGTATTATTCTAAGTAAATTAATTGCGGTAAATTTGTTTCTGTTAAATTTTAATTTTTATAGAAAAATATTTATTTTTATTTAATAAAACAAAAACAGGTTTTTCAAGACTGTGATAAAGAAGTTCAAAAACATCGAGTATTACTCTATATACTTTTATTTATTGGTTTTGGTATTATATTATTATTTTCAATGTTTCTTCAAGTATGACATTTTTAATTTCAATGATTTTTGAAGAAAAAAACAAAATCTTCTTTTAGGGATTTTTATTGGCATGTTCGGGTGAAGCTTTAACAAAAAGATTACGTGCACAAGCATTTCGGTGTTTACTTCGTCAAGAAATATCTTATTTTGATAATCCTAAAAATAATACAGGAGCATTATGTACACGTTTAGCAACAGAAGCATCAGCTGTTCAAGGAGCTACCGGTATTCGTATTGGAACAACACTACAAAATATAGCTGCACTTGGTACCGGTATTATACTTAGTTTTGTATTTTCTTGGCAATTAACATTACTTATGCTTGGATTTGTTCCATTAATGGTGGTTGGAGGTGTTTTACGAAGTCGGTTAATGACTGGATTTGCTAGTAAAGATAAAGAAACACATGAAAATGCTGGAAAGGTTAAACTAATCTTTGTTTTTTTTCCAATGATAAATATTATTATTTAATTGAATAATTTCAAGGTAGCAATAGAATCTATACAAAATATTCAGACAGTTGTACAATTAACAAAAGAAGATTATTTTTTTGAAGAATATCGTAGATATATTCAAATTCCTTACCGGTATATTATATTTATTTATAAAAAAAAATGTGTTTTGTATAATAATGTATTATTCTCTTTTAGATCATCTATAAAACAAGGACATCTTCTTGGTTTATGTTTTGCATTAACAAATTCGGTTATGTTCTTTAATTTAGCAGCATTGTTTCGATTAGCTGCTTATTTAGTACAAGACGGTGCAATTACATTTGAAGATGGTTTATTGTAAGAAAAATAAATTCTTTTCTTTTTTTCGAAATATAATATTCTTTTATTTTAGAGTTTTTTTTTGTATTACATTCAGTGCACAAAGTGTTGGAAAAGCAGCATCAATGTAAGTATATAAAATAAATAGAAAATATTTGAATTAACAAAAAAAATATATATATATATATATGTTAGGTCACCAGATTATACAAAAGCTGTTGAATCTGCTAAAAATATTTTAGAGTTATTAAATCGAAAACCAGCGGTTGATAATAGTTCAGCGGATGGTGAAGAAATCGTGAGTTTAGATTAATTGAATTTTGATATTATGAATTATTTATTTTATATATATATATAGCCAAATTTTACTGGACAACTTGATTTTGAAGGAATACATTTTATATATCCAAATAGGCCTGAATCAATTATTCTTAGAAATTTTAAATTAAAAATTCAACCTGGTATGTCCACTTTTTCAATCATTCAAATTAACTTGTTTTTTTTTGCTAGGTCAACAAGTGGCATTTGTGGGTAAGCATGATAGGTTTCAGACTTTGCCCTGTTTTTTTTGTGATCATATATCGAGTAGAAGCAAAAAGCAAAATAGTTCAAGGGTAAAGGTGAAATTTATTCTTTTCTTTTCTTACCATCATTGTCACTATGATCGTTTGTCGATTCACTCTCTTTTTTTTTCATTTGAATTTGAATAAATGAGTGTATATCAATGTAGGTACATCTGGTTGTGGAAAATCAACGACTATTCAATTAGTCGAACGTTTTTATGATGCAAATGTTGGTCGAATAGTAAGATAAAATTTAATTACCTCCATTTCATTTAATCTTCTATATTCGATTCTAGTTAGCTGATTCCAAAGATATACGAGCTCTTAATCTACAATGGTATCGACAACAAAGTATATAGTATTTTTCTTCTTTTATTATTTATACTAAACCGTTTTTTTCTAGTTGGTTTTGTTTCTCAAGAACCAATTTTATTTGATATGTCAATTAAAGATAATATTGCTTATGGTGATAATAGTCGAGATGATATTCCAATGGAAGAAATTATAAAAGTAGCTGAAAGTGCTAATATACATGATTTTATTCAACGTTTACCTGAAGTATGTAAAGAAATGCAAATTTTTCTAGAAAAAATATTTTTCTTTAGGGATATGATACAAATTGTGGTGCAAAAGGTACTCAACTATCTGGTGGACAAAAACAACGAATTGGTAAGATTAAATCATAACAAAAAAAGAATCTATGTTTTTCTCTTCTTTAGCAATTGCTCGAGCATTACTTCGAGATCCAAAAATTCTATTACTTGATGAAGGTAAGAAGATTAAAAATTAAATTATGATGTAGGAATATATGTAATTCTATAGCAACAAGTGCATTGGATAGTGAAAGTGAAAGAATAGTTCAAGATGCATTAGATAAAGCTCAAGAAAATCGAACATCCATAACAATAGCTCATCGTTTATCAACAATACAGAATGCAGATATGATTTGTGTTTTACATAATGGTGTTATAGTTGAAAGTGGTACCAATCAAGAATTACTTGCTCTCGGTGGTCGATATTATCGTTTAGCATTGGGAAAACTTAAATAACTCTGAATATTACATTTTTTTTCTTTTACTTTTTTATGCATACTTATATACATTTCTTAAATTGAGAAATAAAAATAATAATCAAATCAGATTCATGAAAGTGTATTGCTAAAAAATGATAGAATATTTTTCGTTTAGAATTCTCGATTTAGTAGATGTGAAGCAGGGTATGGGTGGATGTGGATGCAGTGTAGTTTGTACATCCACAAAAATAAATCTTAAATTATGATTTTTAGGAGTATGAATATTATTTTGAAAAAATCAGCGCTCTAGAAGACTATTGAAATTGTTTAATATACTTTTAAAACTTCAAATGTGGTATGGATTAGAGATGTGCAGGGTAAGCATTTTTTTACCCTAAGCCTACCCTACTAATTGAATTTTTTCAATCAAAGAATGAGTACGTATGATAAATAATTTTTTTCGTTTTATTTCCAAATAATAATAACTTTTGATTATTCAGTACATTTTCTGAAATTTCTTAATAACAAAATATCGCTCACAGCATCTTCGTTTAAATTTTGTTTTCTTTCTTCTAAAATTCGACCACTAGCACTGAGAACTCTTTCGCTAGCAAGGGGTAAGCAATAGAGACTTCGTGCCTGAAGTCTTACGAAGTCTCATAAAGTCTTATAAAATCTCATGAAGTCTCGCTTGTTGAAGTCTTGAAGTCCGCTGTTACCCCCTTGTTCGCTAGTTGCTGAACTAACTGATACACCACGTAATGATCGCGCCAATAGACTAACGAGGAACACTATTTAGGTGGCTCACTCCGATTCCAATCGTTCATATACCATTTGATAAACTAAAGTAAGGTAGTCAAAAGCTGGAAGTATTATTGACCACCAGCTCTTTCTTGGGATGCATGGTCATTTTAGTGAAATTTTAGCCTATGATATGGTAGCTAGCAAAAAACTGAATGTCGATATTTCAATCTGAAATCTTGTCCACAGGTAGGCCCAGCTGTAACTAGAATAACTTAAAAAATTCAACTCAAAAGAACATGCTCTTTATGATATATTACATTATTAAAAAAGCATAGCATTCTACAGTCTTTTCTTAACATACGATTAACTTCGTGAGTATCATATGTCACGAAGAGAATGCTCTTTTGAGCTGAATTTTTTAGGACAGTCTGGTTATAGCTAGACCTACCTATGGACAAAATTTCCGGTCGAAGTACCGATATTCAGTGTTTTATTAGCTACCATATCATAGGCTAAAATTTCATTAAAATGACTATAGCATGTCAAGAAAGAGTTGGTGGCCGATAATATTTTTAGCTTTTGACTACCTCATTCTAGTTTATCAAATGACATATGAATGACTGGAATCGAAGTATAGCATCTAAATAGTGCTCCTCGTTAGCTTTGTAATCGGCTTTACTAGGTTGAATTTAATCTCTCAGGATAAAAAATTGATCGAAGTGTATGTCCAGAGAGTTTATGAAAGATATGGTCATCAAATTATGTCTTTACACAGAAGACGGTCTTAGCTATAAAATGGTTGTAAAAAATTATTTTTATACAGTCGAAGTTGTACAAATAAGAAAGTCATTTTTTCGACTGATGTTGCTAAAATGCACTAAACTTAACCTTTTCTGCTCGAAAGCATCAACACTACAGTATTCTAACAGTTAGATATTTTTATGGTCAGTAACATTTGGTTATGAAAATCATTTTACAAAAATTATCCAAATCCGTGGAATAAAACCTAAAATATAAGCATTTTTGTGTTGCAAAAGCAACCGTACAATAACGGCGCTGCTCAATCAGTGGCGTCTAAACTAAACAATAAGTTCTTAGTAAAATATATATTTACAATATAATCTAAAAGTTATATTAACTCAGTATGATTATACATATATATTCTTTTATGTGCCATATATTTTATTAAAACTATCAACTGTTGATATGAATTCCATTAGTAGAATAGACGATGGCATCTTTATTTTTTAATACCCTTTTTATTACCACTTATCTCTTTCATTAAAACCATTAAAGCAGTAAGTCAAACTCAGTAATAATCCGTGAAGTTTTAAACTATTACGAAAGCTAGACTGTGCTGACGTCAGTGCACTATGTTTTATCTAATTGATAACAAGATGTATAAATGAACATGTTCAAGTTATTGTTGTTATAGTTTATTATTAGTTCTATTAATGAATGAAGAAAAACAACTATTACTTTTTTCAACTTGTATTTTGCTTTATAAATCTCCTCTCATCATTCTTTGACAATTACACTCTTTCATTCATTTTCAAAATAGATTTCAAAGCTCTAAATCATATAAAATCAAATATGATACTATAGACGCAATGAATGACCTAAATGACTTTAGATGATTATCTAGAATTAAATTCTTTTATACAAAATCATCATCTTATTTAAAAGAAAACTAAATCGTTTCTTTTTGTGGGCATGTATATATATATTGATTTACGATGAATAAATACACTATGTACTACAACAGTCTTATTCACTGACATACAATTTACAAAACGCAACAACATCAAGTAAATGATAAATAAAATATGTATATAATTGTTTTATTGATTGAATTCGATTCATTCAACATCATTGTATATGTAACCACTTGATCAATTTTTCTTTTAAATATTGTCGAACTTCATGATTATACCAAAGTAGATCCAGAAGAAGGATCATGAAACTTACTCCAGCTGGTAATATCAGTAGATAGAAAAGCCAATTCGGCATATCATTAGTGGCATTAGCTGCTGTTGCAATGTACGCTGGTGACCATCCAGTCATATATATGATAAAAACGAAAACTATGTGTTTTAGTAAACGAATGTCTCGTGAACTTAAACGCTCAATACTAAAATTACCAGATGTGTTTTGTGTAATGGTGTGAACACGACGACTGGATGCTCGCACAGTGAAATATATGATGCCATTTGAAATTGCAAAAATAACTGCAGGAAGTATTAATATAATGAAAAACTCATAGGGACCTATCCATGTGTTGACCGATAGAGGTTTACGCTGTATATACGCCTAGGAAAAGCAAATTACAGTTTAAACTAACTATTCATTGATAGTTTGTTGAACTGTTATTTAAAACTCATATTTACCTCGTAACACGCAACAAAAACTGGTATAGGTAGAATTATGGCCACCATCCACTGTATACCCGCTGAGATAAAACACCATGATAGTTTTTTGAAAAACCTCTTGTGTGGATACACAACAGCAAAACATCGATTGACACTGATTGTTACAAAGCCATAAACAGCTGAGCAATTGAACATTGGTTCTAAATATTGAAAATAAACACGCAGCAAAGCGATGTTTCGTATCGATGTAACAAAGAAACCAAATATTACAAAATCAATAATCCAAAAAGTTGAAACCATAAATGTTAATAAGCAAAGATTTGCTGTCAAAAGATTATTTACATTATGAAAACGTCGATTAAACATAATTGGTAACAAATAGATGGCACAAAGTATAAAACTAATTAATTCTACCACGATGGCGGTGATCTCAACAATATGAGCGGCGTCAATCATGTTGTTGTTATTTTAAATGATTGTTTGTGTTAAAGTAGTGATACTTATATAGAGATAACTACTAACATTTTTCTAAATGGAATTAAATGAAAATGAGTATTCTCGAGCAGCGCATTATCTTCTTTTTTCTTGTTTTTTATTCTCATAGTTCAGCAGAAGATATAACTAGAAAATAAAAACTTCACCGCGTAGATGCATATGTAGCCTGAAACGAGTTTCCACCTCATGTCTCTAACAGCACGAGACAATATATTTATAATACCTTAATAGTGCAGAATAAATATATGTCATAGTGAACGTGAAATTTCAATTGCGTCTGAAGTATGCAAAGAAAAAGAATTAAAAGTAAAAACTCAGTATCAAAAAGCCTATTTTCTTGAAAGAGTAAAGTCTTAAGAATGATATGATATAATTAATTTGTAGAGCACTTCATAACAAAAGTCAAATTGAAGTTAATAGATGCAAAATATATTAAATAAATATCTTATGCAAATATTAGTATATTTTTCTTATTTTAACAAGTTTGTAAAGTGAGAGATTGTTAAAGTATATATATTTATACATTACCTAACAGCTATGCTATGTCGACGGTATGGATCACGCATGAATAGAATTTATTGTACTATTACCATAAAATTTAAAACTCAGTATACATGAATAAATACGTCGCGAGAGATTTCTTTCTGTACTTTGCTGATAGATAAAGCATAATTCGTCGCATATTTTTTGAATATTGAATGGACATTGATGTAGAGAATATCAACACTATTCATCTGCAAATAAGTTATGTAAGTTTCATTGATTCATTGAATTATCATTATTTATGACAATATGAACAACCACAATACTGTCTATGTCGACGTTTCATTCTAATGCACTTTTTTTCTTTTTCTCTAATCAACTCAAGTAATTTATCGAAATATATATCACTATCTAAATACCAATGTAATCCTAAATTTCTCTGATATTATTTCTATTTATGTTATTTTATGGAATCAAAATAAGAATCAAATAAAAATTTTATGACTATATGTTATTTATTTTTTCTTTCGCATTTTTTCTATTGAAAGAACTTCTCTATACCAGTGGATTTTATACTCACAATTTATAAAAGCAATGGAACAAGGAATATGTCACTCTATCAAATAATGAATTCTAAATAAATTCAGTTTCAAAATTATCTAGATTATTTTTATTGTATGAAAAGTGACTTGTTATGAATTATCGATAAGAAAGATAAGTTGATTTGTGTTTCATATTGAATTTGGTATATGGTATAAACTGTAGACAAGTTAAAACATATGGTGCAGATTTGTTTGTTATTACAATTCTCATTTTCTTTTATTTCACACAATTCATTTTTCTCTCTCTTTCTCAACAAGGTCTTCTTTCATCATTTGGTGAACTTCAACATGCATTATCATCAAAATCTCAAAAAAAAACCTTAACCAATTTACTTTTTAGCTGAAACATTTGAAGATGCAAAAGAAAAACTACGTCGATTTGCTAAATCGTTAAAACGTCCTTCTGAACTTGTCTATGATGCACATACTTCATAAGAATGGAATGAACTTTCGAGTAATTTGATAAACGAAGAAAATCAATGATTTATATTACTGAAACATACAAAAAGAACAGAATATTTTTTTTCTTCTTCTTCTTCTTCTTTCGAGAACTAAGCAAATTTAATAAAATATACGAGCAAACAAAGATATTTTTCAAAGTTTTTTTCTTCGCGAGGCGTAAAATTCGTTGACACAATTTCATATGTATATATGCGCGCGTGAAACGTTTAGAGATGAAAGAAGTATGTTTCTATCGACATTTGACTTGACACACACCGGTCGTTCAACTGATATCAACACCTCATAATGCACACGGGACGGCGAGTTTCAGAAGCAAGCGAGAATGACATATGGTGTTAAAAGTCGTAAAAAAATTGAATTTTTTATTTTTTTACTCATCAAAATGTAAAGTTAATTCATAATGTAGAAGAAGAAGAAGAAAAACGGTTAGCCATTGTCTTCTTGGATTTTATAATAAGCGCGTGTACGCTCTGATCGTCACAGTCAGTGTTCATCCCATCTCTAATTAGCGTAAATTTTCAAATGAAACATCTCTATAATTGAACAAGTGCGCGTCCAAACACCTCAAACAGGTCGAAACTCTGTAGGTGGTCAACAATGATGACTAGTTACACGTTTTTTCTGTTTTTTTTTACCGCATAGGTAAAGTTATTGATCCATGAATTTTTGTTTATGGTGATGATAGTGACTTCAGGCGACATTCAAAAAAGGGTGTGGACATGTGAAAAGAGCAGCATGTATATACATATATATATATAAGTTATACAATTAGAACGATGTTTTTTTAGCACAATAAATTGCAATAGAAATAACTGAATATAATCATGGAAAAAATATGACCATGTGCATTACATCGATGAATAAAACATTACACTCTTTGATATTGAAAGACGATGTGTAAATATAAAAATTTTACAAGTTAATTTTAGAAAATAAAATAAATTTAATGTAACATTATCAAATTTTCTTGTTTTTATCTATCAAAATATATGATCACTTTGATGTGAATACATCCATTTACTTGTCTTCTTGATCCCGATGTAAATAGTTGATCAGAAGATATACAAACACAGCATGCGACTTGTTTTATATATTTATCTATCTGTTAGTACAGTCTGGCTACTAATAATCAATTTCTTTTTCTCTATTCTTCGAAGGTGACAAACCGATCACAATTAGACTGCTTATGCATGCAGTGCATAAAACGGCAAATGAGTAATAGTGCAAGATCAATCATTTGTTTTCTACATCCCTAAAACGTAATAATAGCAATAGTGAACATGCGGTGAATGCAATTGTGCGTAAAATAGACTCGATTTTTAATTTCATTCGGTTTGAATTAATCTTTAATGTATTAATTCCAAACAAATTTATATACATGAAATCAAGCATAGCATATAATCTTTTCTAAAAAATTGATCGTTGTATTCAATATGAATTAATGACTAAATTGAATCTATTTAACTACAATATAGGTATTTCATGTCTTTATTACTATCAATTTATCCATTTTATCGCCGACACTATGTCGTTCATATATATATATCTAAACATTTATCCAAGATCGAGAATTTTGATGAAAGACAACAACATTGTCAAACATATTGTGCTTTTTTTTCTTGTTTTTATTTGAAATGTTCTAAATACGCGTGGACACAAGGTTATGAATATTGTTTTCATTCTCATTGATACCTTTATGACATAATGAACGATTAAATTGACACATTTCTTAAACCATTAGGTTTTTCTTCTTTAATAGAAATATATTATCCGATAGGATCAAAGCAATAAATAGTGTTAAATATAGCAGCAATGGTAGCCGATCGAAGAAGAAAAAAGATAAACATAGCTTAAAGCAGCAAGCAACTTGTTGATTCCAATTTTCAGCATCAGACATTTATGTCAAAGAGATGCGGTATTGAAATTGATCGAATGATAAAATAAATGTATTCATCTTATTGAAAAACTTCTTTTTCCTTTAAACCAATTCTCGATTTAATCATTCTCTTAGCACATTGAATTATTATTACTCTAATTGATTAAATTTCGAAAATTGGTCTTAGCTCTTTACACTCACACATGTATTGGTGTCATCTCTCTTTTACTTCTAACAGAAAAGATCTATTAATATATACATATAGATGTGTGTGTGACTTTTTTTTTATTCGGATGTTGTACCTATCGATTGAAAGAGCATCTATATAATTAGGTGTAATATAAAAATTATTCTCTAATCGTTGTGTGATGATTTTTATCTGAACTAGGTCGCATCAGATAATATATTTAATAATGTCCGATCAAACTATAAATGCCCTACAACGTTTTTCTCATCATTGTAAAATATGATCCATTTTCGAAACTTTGTTGTATATTTAACATCTGATTAAAAGAGAAAAGCAAATTAGTCCATATGCTTTTTAAAATGACAAGCATCATATATTTTGTTGCCATCAGGCTGTGATGTAATGCTGTCAAGTCGACTCATCTTTTTAATCTTGTTTTGCTTTCACTTACAACACATGCGATAGGCTAAACGTGTGGAAACAACAAACTGACAATTGTTAATCGAAAGGGAAAGGAAAAGAAAAAGAAAACGAATTAAACAAGTCAATATAGATCACAGTTAGTTGTGATTCTCAAAAAGAAAAAGTTATTTACAAACATTTCTTTTTGCGATTCGGTTAGGATCTCGAGAGATCTTCTATTGTCATATTTGATTTGCATTTTTGATGTTTATTTTATTTATAATGACATATGTACCGTATGGTTCACTTGTTCATTTGACACCTTATCAAACGGAAACAACGAACTTATTCTGCTATCTATTTCTCTCACGATCTCACTTATTTGGCCTCTCTTTTTCTTCGCTTTAATGAGCTCATCGTTCGTTTTAACTTTATTTTTTGGTCGATATCCAGTTTGTTTATACAACAGCTGGAATAATTGAATATTAATTTATAACTGATGATTAGATCAATAAATAAAATATATACAATCGTCTTAAACACACAGGTGAATATCTATTTATCTTAAGAAATAAAATTTTATATTATAAGAAGTTTAGATTAGAATTATTGATTGAGAACGAGTATATAATTCTCTTACATTTGATTGGTGGATAATCGTAGAAGAAAAAACGCGAAAGAGAGGGAAAGAGAGAAGAAATGAGGAGCAGAAAAAATAGGAGAAGAAAAAAAAAACACTATTGTTTCTTTTATTATCAACAGGAAACAGAAAAGAGTGTGTTTTTTATCAAGTTTTTCTTAGTGCTGAAGAAGGGTGTGGTAACTTTGAGTTTGTGTGAAAAAAAATTATCAAAAGATTGTCATGCTTGACGACAATAATCTTTTCCAACGTGCTGCTTCATCAGCCTACGCATCTATGGCTGCATTTACTGCTGCTGCAAATATGTATAATTCATTTTATCCATCAACATCAAATTCAAATACAACTATGGATCCGGTGAATTATTTTGGTTGTTCAGGTATTGATTTCAAATTTTTATTTTCAAGAATAAAAATAAAATGTAATACTTTTAGATATGAAAAGAGAAAGACTTGATTCGAAAGTTCGAGTTAAACTTGATGATATGGATTTGTGGAGTCGATTTTATACATAATGAAATGATTATAACAAAGTAATATTATTTTTTAATATTTTAACTAAATAAAAACAATATTTCAATCTAAGTAGGAATGGTCGTCGTCTATTTCCTAATCTTCGGGTTTCTGTTAGTGAACTTGATCCAAATACAAAATATATGATTCTATTAGATATTGTTCCTATGGACGATAATCGTTATAAATATCATGAATCTGCATGGAATATATCTGGTAAAGCTGAACCACATATTTATGGAAGGTAAAATTAAAATCTCTTATATGATTATGATTCATTAATTGATTATTATTTAGATATTATGTTCATCCTGATAGCCCACAAACAGGTTCACAATGGATGAAACAATCAATTCTTTTTAATAAAGTTAAAATAACAAATAGTCCAATGCAAAATCCTAATCATGTAAATATTTCTTGAGAAGAAAAACAAAATTTTAAATTCTATTTTTTTGTTCTCCTTATTTAAAGATTATTCTTAATTCAATGCATCGTTATATTCCTCGTTTACATATTGTACAAGCATCGGATAGTTATTCTATGCGAACAGGTCCTTTAAGTACATTTATTTTTGAAGAAACAGTGTTCATTGCTGTTACGGCTTATCAAAATGATCAAGTAAAAATTTTTGTTTTACAAATTATAGAACTAATTTGTTTCTTATTCTAGATTACTAAATTAAAAATTAATAATAATCCATTTGCAAAAGGTTTCCGTGAACCAACTCATGTTAAAAAGTATATATTTACATTCGAAATAAACAAATGTTGTATTTTCTTTTTAATAGAATTAATTCTAAACCATTGAAACGTCTTCAATCATGTCTTCCATCTGATAAACCATTAAAATATGATGAAAATCTTCATCGTCCATATAAATGTGATTCATCATTATTATCAATAAATTCCAATTCACCACCATTACAATCGACAATGCATGGAGCTATAGCTGATTCTACGACACCAACATATTTAGATAATAGTGTTGGTGATCATGAACAAGACAGTGATATAAATTCAATGAATTTTTCAACATCATATCATCAACATTTTCCATCAAATTCATTTTACAGTAGTTATGCCAGTGATCCAACACCAATGATTTATAATCCGGCTTATACATATATGGGACCAACATCAAATCAAATACCATCAACATCTACTCCAATGCATTTTAATCCGTATGGACGTTATCCAACATCAGTTTATCAAACAAATAATTACAATCCATCATTTTTTTGACATAAGAATTTTCCTTCTTCTTTTTTTTTTTGTTTATTCATTTTTTTTGTTGTTTTTCTTTTTTGTCTCGTGTATATTTATTCAATAAAATCTAACAATCAATTTGAAATGATTTTACTTAATAGAATGTAAAACTCAATGTGTCAATGCATATTAAATAAAATACATTTACGAGAGAAAAAAAATATGAATAGTTAATTTTAATTTAGTAAATGGGATTTTCACACTATTTCAATGTATCCTCTTGTGAATCAATGACAATATTAAAAAAACTAATAGAAGGAAAAAAAAGACTAGTTTTTTAATGTTGCTCCCTTTTACTCTCTCCGTCTCTCTATCCATAAACGATTATAGTCACACATCATAAAAACTAAACGTATGCTTATAGAGTAGTAATAGTCGAAATTGCAATAAATATAAATGTTTATTGAGAAAGAAGAAGAAGAAGACGACGACGACGACGGAGAATATTGACTACCTTTCAAATATTTTGATGAAAAAGAAGAATTGTTTTTTCTTTCTATTCTCGTTTCTTATTGGATGAATACAATCATTGGACGAGAACAAAATATTCTCTGTCTCTCTCTCTCTCGTTCGCTTTTCTCTCGTTGTGTGACAGCATTATGCCAATTGTTTTGACTTGAACATAACGATATACGTATCGATTAAATTACATCATAAATGTTATCCTATTTACAACCTCAACTAGGACCTGAATCGATGCTTGCCATCTGTTCAACATCTTCGGATGAAGGAAATAAATCAATATATCCAAATGAAGATGATACTGATGGAATTTTCAATCCTACATCTACAGCAATAGTAACAGCTTCTTCATCTTCACGTATTTCATATTCTCATCCACATCATCATCCTCATCATCATCGATCACCAGTACCATTCGTTTATGGACATACAACAACACCGCCAGCATATGGGTTTGGTTTTGGTTTATATGAAGATATGTCTTCGTTTACTGGTAAATATTCAAAAAAAAAGAAAGTTTATAAAATAATATTTTCTAATCATATGAATTTAGATACAAGTCGAACACCATATACATTTATTCATACAACAAAACGTGCTGATCCAAATATAGATGTTAAACTTGAAAATCTTGATCTATGGAAACGTTTTGCTGCACTTAATTTAGAAATGATTATAACAAAAAATGGACGGTAAATAAATATATATATGTATATCGAATTTTTGATAGAAATTTTATCGAAAAATAATTAGCTGACAAGCTCTTTTCTCTCACTTGATTGTTCTCGTCATTTAAGTGGACTAGTTGATCAAGTTGTATGTGTATGCTCTGCTCACCTTATTGCCTCAATCTCTTGAGAGATGTGCGTTCATGCCCAGTTGGTGTTTTATATATTGAGTGGGTGACATGACCACTGTTGGATACATCTGCTCGTTGACTGACGCTTCCTTATTGTCTGACGTCAATGATGGTTGAAGAACTAATTGATTTTTTGTTCTTAACGCACAGTAGTAGTCAATGTTTACATATCAATATTTTTTTAGGCGTATGTTTCCAACCTATAAAGTTTCATTATCTGGACTTGATCCAGCAAGCAAATATATAATCTATATGGATGTTGTACCAGTTGATAATCATCGATATAAACATCATAATTCTCAATGGATGATTACTGGTGCAGCTGAGCCACATAGTAAGTTTAATATCTTAAAATTAAGACATATAAATAAAGATTCTATTTGTTTTTTTCCTTCTTAGTGCCAGGACGATTTTATCCTCATCCGGATAGTAATTCAACAGGAGCACAATTAATGAAACAACCATTATCATTCGGTAAACTTAAATTAACCAATAATACAGCTGATCAAAATGGACATGTAAGTTTTTCTTTTTTTTTAAATTTTTTCAACTAGTTTTTTTCTTTTTGTTATTGTTAGATTGTATTAAATTCTATGCATAAATATCTACCTCGTCTTCATATAATTCAAGCAATGAATTCATCAAATAATGATATAAAATTATCTATGGCACCATTTGATAATGTCAATGTATTCGTCTTTCCAGAGACTCAATTTATTGCCGTAACTGCTTATCAAAACGAACACGTAAATATTTCTTTTT
>CAJNOI010000298.1:7103-47082 GCA_905250115.1 Adineta steineri
TGACAATACTATGAAATCATTGAAATTTTCGGATGAATGAATCTTCTGTTTTTTTGTGTTGTCTTCAATTAGTGTAGTTTAAAAAAAATAAATTCACTTTTTTGTTTATTCAAAAGATAAACATTGAAAGTTTATCGACGTATATTTGAAATTCAGACATGTTTGTTTTTGAACCAGTGTAGAGAAAGGACAGAAAATCGAAAATTTGTTTCAAATGATACGAGATAAGTATATCAGATTCATTCATCACTGCTTCACAGAGAGATTGATATAAATGGCTAGTTATACAACATAAAAGTGTTTTTCAGTAATATGATAGTCATAATTCGATGTTATCAAAGTTGGAGAACTGATAAATACGTTCTATTTTATTTTATTTTATTTTCTATGTGAAAGTATATATAGATTACAAAGCAAATGAAAAATCTTATACTCACACCCGCGCCCAAAACAATTCTGTTACATAACTCAAACAATAAATTTATTTCGCTCGTTTATTTCATAACAGATT
Source organism: Adineta steineri (assembly GCA_905250115.1). Lineage (NCBI taxonomy): Eukaryota > Metazoa > Rotifera > Eurotatoria > Adinetida > Adinetidae > Adineta > Adineta steineri. Next base: position 7,615 of record CAJNOI010000298.1, read on the forward strand.
CAATTTTAATGTAAAAATAAGTGGTAGTGAATTATAATCTATGCAGAAAAACAAAATAATTTATCTTCATGAACGACAATCTACTCATAATTTAATTTAACTTTTCTTCACAAGCTTTTATCATAATTCAGAATTTAACCAGGAATATAAATATTATTCTCATCAGATCATGTAACAGTGATCTAAGATTATCGATTTTAAAGTATATAATAGTGACTGTTTCTTTTCTAAGAAAGAAAAGGATGTCGGTGTGGGTATAAAAATAATACATTCACTCACACCCTTGTAATAATTTATTTCATTCTTAACATTGTGCATTCATTTTCGAGGGACATCTTGAATCAATTGAACAGGAAAAAGACAGATGTGCTTGTTCTAATTGCATAAAAATGCTGTGACTATTAATATGTTTATAACGAAAATTTCATGAAAACTTTTCTTTCTTAATGAATTATTCAATTATGAATTTGCTGTGACAAATTGGTTTGATCATATGTAACAGACGCTATATAAATAAACGTTCACTACATTTATTAAACACTCATAAAAATATTTCTAAGAATCAAATGGCATCTCAATTTTTAATATTATTAGCAATTGTTTGTTTGGTACGACTTGGTTGTACTGAACGTATGTGTAAGTTATACACGATATATACTTCGTTTGTTTAAAAATCTATTAAAAAGAACTATGAATGATATTTAAATAATTTACCTCTGAATATACTTGAGTATTTCCAAGGAAAAAATAGCTTGATATCATCTAAAACAGCCAGTTGTTTTCGATAAATTTGATTTTTGATTAAAGAAGAAATCTATATTTTCATTTTTTTATTAGTGATTTTGGACAAGTTCGAAATGCCTGATAATTATTATAAGAATGATTTCTTGGGTGTATCAATTGAAAAGCCTGATGGATGGTATAGAGTACCTGATGAAAAATTACGTTCAACATTCCTAATAGCTTCTAATCCATCGTTTTATGAGAATGAATCAATAAGTGATGTTCTCAATAGAACAAATAATACTCTAATACCATTATTTGGTTTCAGTGAATATCAATTAAGTGTTCAAAACGGAAAATTTAATCCATATATTATTGGATTTGTTACAAGATTAAGAAATGAAACAGCGAAAGAAAGTGAATGCGAAAGTTTTATTCGTTTAGACGACTTTCTTGATAGTACAATACTAATTAAAGACGCGAGTACTTGTTTTGAAGTTAATTTCAATGGAAAAATATATTATAGTGAAGAATTATATTTAAAAAATGGCAACAAGTATTATAGACAAACTCAATATGTTAGACGTAAAAAAAATAATTATGTCTTTACATTTTCATTATTTTACGACGATAAAATTAACAAAATTCAACTTCATAATATTATGAATACATTGAAATTTTCGGACGAATAAATCTTCTGTTTGTTTTTGTTGTTGTGTACAATTAGTGTAGTTTGAAAAAAATAAATTCACTTTTTTATTTATTCAAATAGTACGTAAAAATATTCAAATAGAATTTTCTAAAATATAAACTTCTTTTCAAAGAATTTTTATTGCAAATCAATTTAAATTACAAAAGATGAAGAATTTAACATTTATTTATTCGAATTTTTTATTGGAAATTACTCATTAAATTATAGGTTGATAAGAAAAAGTAAAAAGATTTTTCTTCGTTATTTTCTTATCAAAAATTTATTCGATTTTTTTGTATTGATTTTCAATAATAAAACTTTATTTCTTCTTTTACTTCTCGATTATTTAATCAATAAAAAATTTCATTCACGAAATTAATTCAAATTTTTGAATTCGATGATTAGCCACATCAGCAACATAAAGATTTCCTTCGTCATCAAAAGATAAACCATGGGGATGATTCAATTGATTTGATTGATATCCGCTACCATTTCCACCAACAACAATTTCACCTTCTTCTTTTCCTTCACACCAACGCATTACTCGATTATTTGCAGCATCTGCCACATAGATTTGACCCAAATAATCAACAATAACTCCTCGAGGATTAGACAACTGATCGAGATTGCTTCCTTGACCATTTCCTCCAGCCACAATTATTCCTTCTTTTGCATCTTTTCTCCATTTCATCACACGATGATTGCTCTCATCTGATACATAAACAGATTGATCTTCATCAACAAAGATAGAACGAGGAGCATGAAATTGATTGAGTTGATTTCCTTGTCCATTTCCACCTGCCACTACAATTCCTTTGTCGTTGTATTCTCCCACTTTCCATCGTCTCACTTCATTCTTGTTCCAATTAGAAACATAAAGAAATCCATGTTTATCTATTGCCAAGCCCCAACAGAAAACATTGTCAATGAGAATTTGTTGAGTTTGATTCAACCATTGAATCACTCGTGTGTTCGAAAAATCAGCAATGATGATCGAATGACTTTGTTGATCAACAATCAGATCTGTTGGATAACTCAGTTGATCCATCTGATCTCCTTCGCGATTTCCACCGGCAATGATCTGTCCTTCTTTTGCATTATATTTCCATTCAACAATACGATGATTATTAGAATCAGGAATGAAAATATTTTTCTTTTCATCAATAAAGATTCCATCAGGCCAATGGAGTTGATTTAGTTGTTGTCCTTCTCCATTCCCACCAGCTACAGTGATAGCATTTTGTTTCCATTTAAGATTGATCTTATCTAAAATAAATGAAGTTTTTTGTTTCAAATATCTTGAGAGTGTGGTAAGATTGTTGCATCTATCATCCATTGATTCACTCACTTTTCATTGGTGGACAGATACTTTGATCAGCCATTGTAACTGGATAACAAATAGGCAGATCATCACATTGGGGATGTTGAACACAGATTGTATTCGGTTGATGACATGAATTGTCTGAAGAGTTGCACCGTAAAAGACGAGAACATATCGGCCAGAGGAACCCACAAACGCCTGTATCATTATTGGTACCTATCGTACGAAAGCATCCTCATGCACTGTTTGTCGAGCATTCACTATACTGAGGTGTTTTCTCACATATTTGAGATTTGATTTGAACTATGAAAGTGATATACTAATACATATAAACATAAAAAATAGAATAAAAATCAAACCTGTTGTACTAGAATATAAAATTAATGAATATTAACAAAATGAATGGTAAAAGTCAGTAATTTTTTACCTGAGAATAATAAAAACAATATAGCAATGAATCTTGACTGTATTCATAGTTGATTTTAAAATAAGAGAATATAATGAAAAAATGTGTGTTTTTATTTCTGAAACATAGATAATATCTTAAGCCAATATAATTGAAATATAACAGATGCATTTATTCACATATCAATAAGTGGAAATTTGATATTGGTTTCATTTCTTCTAATCGCTCTGCTTGTATCCTATAACGAATACAATAAAAATGTAATTGAAAAATGCATAGATCATCATGTGATAAAGTTACGATTCAACTGGTATTTGTATATTTTCAAAGAATAAAATATTGATCAGTAACAGTTATTTTCAAGATTGGAAAAAATTACTGCTTTCAAATGTAGTTTCAGATATAATTTTGTCTTATATTTAATAAGAAAAGGAGAATGTTTTGAGTAGCATTTATTCGATATAGTACCAACGCTTAGAAGAAAAGTAAATTCAAAGAAAAAGTAATTCTCAATGAAAAGAATTATTTCTAATTTTATGTCACACCAGCAAAACCTTTATCAGAAATCTCCAACAACTACCTGAAGTGCGGGTATGGGCGTTGATGTGACTATCATGTTCTTTTCAACTACACCCACACTCAGCTATATCACAGGATATTAAAAATATAGATTTCTGTTACATAACTCAAACAATAAATTTATTTCGTCTGTTTATTCCATAATAGATCTAAGCTGAATGAAAATAAGTAATAGTGAATTATAATCTATGCGGGAAAACAAAATAATATATCTTCCGAACGAAAACCTACTCATAATTTAATTTAACTTTTCTTCACAAGTTTTTATGATAATTAAGAATACTAATACTGTTCTCATGAGATCTTGTAATAGTCATCTAACAGTATTGATTTTAAAGTATATAATAATGGCTACTTCTTTTTCTAAACAAAAAAAAGGGTATGGGCGTGTTTTCAGAAAGCATATACCCACGACCATCTTCAAATTGTAGGTTATCTTTGTTTGATTGCTAAGTATTTGCTTTGTTTATAATGCCTTAACGATTTCATGGGTTGTATGAAGAAATAGAGAAATTTTGTAACAGCTTATTTCATTCTTAACAGTGTGTATTCATTTTCGAGAAACATCTTGAATCAATTGAAAAGGAAACAGACAGATGTGCTTGCTCTAATTGGATATTAAAGCTGTGACTAAGAATGTGTGACGAAAATTCCGTGAAAAATTTTTTTTCCTTAATGAATTATTCAATTAGGAATTTGATGTGACAAATTGGTTTGATCATGTGTAATAGACGCTATATAAATAAACGTTCGCTACATCTATTACACATACGAAAATATTTCTAAGAATCAAATGGCATCTCAATGGTTCATATCATTCGCAATTGTTTGTTTGGTACGACTTGGTTGTACTGGACGTATATGTAAGTTACTCTTGATATATACTTCGTTTTTTTAAAACATATTAAAAATAACTATGAATGATACTTAAAGAAGAAATCTATATTTTTTCTTCGGTTTTTAATAGTGCCTTTGGATAATCAACATGCACTTGATAATTATTATGAAAATGCTTTGTTGGGTCTATCAATCGAAAAGCCTGATGGATGGTATAAAATGACTGATGATGAATTACAGTCATTATTCCAAATTGTTACTGGTCCATTGCTTTCTAATAACAATATAACAAGTGACAAGGTAATCCCGTTATTTGATTTCAGTAAATATCAAATTGGTATTCAAAATGGAAAATTTAATCCAAACATTGTTGCAGTGGTTTCGAAATTGACAGATGAAGATATGAAGGAAAGTGAATGCGATAGTTTTATTAGTTCAAACAAATTACTTCAAGGTACACAACTAGCAACAACAGATATAAGTAATTGCGCTAAAGTTAATTTCGATGGAAAAACGTTCTCCAGTCAAATATCACATTTAAGTGTGAACGGCATGAATTTTACACAAGTTCAATTTGTTCGACATTCAAAAAATAATTATTTCTTTACTTTCACATTATCTTACAACGATGAGATTAGCAAATCTCAACTTGACAATACTATGAAATCATTGAAATTTTCGGATGAATGAATCTTCTATTTCTTTTTGTGTTGTCTTCAATTAATGTAGTTTAAAGAAAATAAATTCACTTTTTTGTTTATTCAAAAGATATACATTGAAAGTTTATTGAGGTATATTTGAAATAATGATACATAGGAAGAAAATGATAGTAAGCTGTGAGATCAAGACAGTTCGTATATCAGTGTCTATGAGATTATTAGAAAGGACTTATAGTTGAAATTCAGACATGTTTGCTTTGTAACTAATGTAGAAGAAGGACAGAAAATCGAAAATTTGTTTCAGATAATACGAGATAAGTATATCAGATTCATTCATAACTACTCCACAGAGAGATTGATATAAATGGCTAGTTATACAACATAAAAGTGTTTTTCCGTAATATGATAGTCATAGTTCGATGTTCCCAATGGTTGAGAACTGATAAATGCGTTCTATTTTATTTTATTTTCTATGTGAAAGTATATATAAATTACAAACTAATTGAAAAACCCTATACTCACACCCAAAACAATTTTGTTACATAACTCAACCAATAAATTTATTTCGCTCGTTTATTTCATAATAGATTCAATTTTAATGTAACAATAACTGATGGCGAATTATAATCTATGCAGAAAAACAAAATCATTTATCTTTATGAACAAAAATCTACTCATAATTTAATTTAACTTCTCTTCACAAGATTTTATGCAGAAATATAAATACTATTCGGATGTTTCATATAATGATTTATCTTCAGGAAAATACCAAATACGTTGTTCTCCTTTTGATAAATATGAAGCGAGTCCAGTCTTTGAAAGAGTCCATTTTTTATCTATAAATTCACAATGAGTTAAACTGCAAACACCTGCTCGAATTGGAGACATATCCCATGTTGATGTATTGTTTTGTTCTTGTATTGTTGTAATTTCAATTCCTTGATTATGTTCTTTAGTAATTGTTATCAATGCTCTTACACCTTCGACTAATGTTGCTGCATGAGTAATAATTAAAATATTACAATCATCCGTATGAGCATCTAATGTACATTGTAAAACTCGTTTCAGACGATCACGTAATTGTTGACGAGTTTCTCCTTTTACTTGTAAATAATAATCAGGTTTAAATATACTCTGATAATCTTGATCAAAATATTCGATATATTGTAAAATTTCAGTGTGTTCATCCAATGGTTGAAAGATATTATTTTCATTCCACATAGCATCAGAACCGTGAAACTCACCATAGCCTGGTTCTAATCGAATTTTTATCAAGTCATTATTTGATAGAACATTCTTATTTAACTCTTTAGCGACTTGTAATGCTGTTTGAATAGTACGTAAAAATGGTGATGCATAAATATGAGTTATACGTGGTTTTAATTCAGTAACATATATTCCAAGTTCATGTGCTTGTTGAAGACCATAAGATGAAAGTGGAGAATCATACTGTCTTTTCGCTGTTTCAATCCATGTCCTATCAATCCAATCAGTACGTTCACCATGTCGAGCAAAATAAATATTTTTTGTTTGTACTGTTGCCATTGCTTTCAGTGTATATAAATATTTTACATGTGCTTCTTCTATACTCGCTATACTTTTTCTTTTTCTTCTTGCTCGTTAAGGGCAAAACGTGTCGATAAGCGCAACTTCAACTAATAGCTACATAATACAGTCATGAAGCAATACTACGATTAATCGTACAGTTATTATTATTTGCGTTTACTATTACCATATATAAAAGTTGGATATTTATTAGCTAGGATCAAAACCAATTCATGCTAACGTATGTACTTCATACAATTCACTATATTATTTTCATTGCAAATATCTTTAAATAGTCAGGAATTTATCGCGATTAACAATAGTTTTCATTGTGAAATAGATGTCACTATTAAAAATTGATTTATTTCGTTAAAAATGAATAATTTTCTATACATGATTATAAATAAAAAAAATATTATTCTAATGTTTTATTTCATTTCTTGAACAGCTTTCCATGATGGTCTTGATGATATTCTCTCCCACCATTGTTTAACATTAGGTCTTGATTCAAACAGATCACCATCACCAAATTTAATAATAAATTGAGCACAAGGTAAATGAAATAAATCAGCCATAGTATATACCTATGATATTTTAAAATAAAAAGTAATAGAGAAAAAATTTTCTACTTACCTGTCCAGCTAGATATGGTTGTTTCGAAAGAATATTTTCATATACATTCAATTTTGAACCAAGATCTTCTCTATACTGCGCTACTTTAATTGGATCAGGTTCTTTTTGATAGAATATCCTATTTAAAACAAATGAGATACAAAGATCTTTTTATATTGTATTTACTTTTTGACAACCGTCTCTCTAATTAAAGCATTTGCAGGTGGATCGAAATTAAATGCTTCAATATTAGCAGCTTGTTCAAAGAAAGCACGTGCTTGAATATCTTTTGATGGAATCAATTCCGTACCTTTGCCTTTATATTTTTCTTCCAAATAACGACAAATAGCTCTTGATTCTAAAAGTATTTTACTTTATTAAAAAGAAAAAAAATTTCTTGATACTAACCGTAGATTTTAAAACCATCTACATCAATAAGTACAGGAAATAGACCAAATGGTTGCATTCCTTCTACATATTGACGTGACTATAATAGAAGAAAATTATTCTCGATTTCTTTTTTTTTGTTGTTTAAATTACTTTCTGTTCACTTTCCATAATTTTCAATGGTTTAAGTTCATATTTCAAACCTTTTTCTGCAAGTGTAACTAAAACACGTTGTGTATTTGTTGATAATACTAAACCATGAACAATTATACCGCCTTTTGATGTCTAAGAAATATATATATAATTAGATAAAAGAAAAAAAATTATAATTATTCTTACTTCAATATCATTCGGCGCAGGCACTGTCGCCCTACGTGTTAAATTACTAGCTGTACCGCCCATTATTTGACTTGTTTAATAAGTAGAAGATGATCTGAGACTTTCAATGGAATTTATATAAATTTTATATAAAAAAAATGCCTCATCATCCTATCATGTACATTCATAGATAAGCTTAATTAAAATCTTACACAGTCTACTTAACAATGTCAGAAAAAGAAGAAAAAACGTTGTCATGATGATGTCACTATTATAATGTATCTCTTTTTTTAGAGCAATGAGTAATTAAAATAGACTTATATTTTTATTCTACAAAAAAAGTCATTCCAATTGGTTTTATTTCGTTCCGGAAGTAAAATCGTTATCGCCATGATAGAATTCGATCGATTTTTCCTAGAGCAGGCAGTATTTTAGTTATGAATTAAATTTACACAATGATCATGACTCATATTTAATCTATTCTTTTCTAAAGTGAAAAATTGTGTTAGTGACAGTATCATGACAAGGTTTTTTGCTTCTTTCTCATATTCTCGATTAGAATTAATTTCATCATAGCATCAATATCCGATTATGTTATTATAATGAATCATTTTTTACTTAATGTCAATAAATTTTAGATGAGATTAAAATTATGAGTAACGGTTCAAGAAATAATTTTGTAAGACGTGTTATCAGTCTTAACCAAAAAAAAAGAGATAATGAGTAAATTTGTAGAGATTAATTCATCTTTTAAAGTGTAGGAACGAAAATATACTCTCATTCATCTTATATTTGCAACGACATCTACTTTCAAGATCGATATATTAAATATTTCAAGAAATAATTCAAATTAGATCGTCTTTTTTTTTGAAAAATTTAGCTAAAGTAAATCAATTGTTTTGAAGGTGTAGAAATTTCAAGATTTACATTCAAACACCAACCAAAATTAATCTAGATCAAATAATCAATACAACATGATGAATTCTATATTGACAATTTGATTTGACTGATACACAAATAATCCAACGTGGACTGATTCATATAAAAATTATTTTGTCTTAGTGACATTATACTAAACAGAAGATAAGCACGAATAGAATGAATAATCATTGATTATTATTAATATTTATTTAAATTTCGAGACGTGAGAATATGACTTTTTTTTTTAGGAAACTAACATCAATATTAGTACGTGTATTCTCTTATGTTGAACTAAGAGATAGAGAGATAATTATTCTAAATGCACATAGAAGAAAAAGAGATAGATATATAATAGGAGAAATTTAAGCTTATTTTTATATCATATCTAATCATTTTAGATCTTCATTTCGGCATTATTGACTTTGTGATATATATGTAAGTATTATTCGAAGAATTTTTAAAAAATCTTAATGTGAAGTTATTTTTTTTTCTAGAGAGAACCTATCGATTACGAATAATATGGAAAAAATTGTTCAACAATTACGAACTGAAGCTAATATTCAACCAATAAAAGTATCGCTAGCATGCAAAGATTTAATTCAATACTGTCAAAATCACGAACATGATGATGTACTTGCACGTGGCTTCGACAAAACTCCAAATCCATACGCCATGAAAAAAAACCCATGTGTTCTCATATAAAAATCGAACATCTTATTAATAAAATGATTACTTTATTCTCTTGCTAATCATTTCTATTTGTTTGAAAAATTACATCTGTGAACATATATTTATATTTATTATGCTTTTTGTTTTAAAAATTATTTATGAAAAAAAAAAAAGTTGAAGTTCATTTAAGAATATTTATAATTCGAGTTATTATTCTGAGGAAGACCATATTCTGCTGCATTAGGTCGTTGCTGATTATTAATTGGCATATTTTTTTCATCCCAATCATCAAACCAACTATCGATTCCACCTAATAGAATTTTTACTATATACTATAAAATAAAAAAATATAGAAAATTCTAAGAGAAAAATCAATAAGAACTTACATCACCGAAACTGAATGCCATGTTAGTACCACGACAAGCTTGAATTTGTTTTCTTTCACTTCGATAATCATCAACAACATCAAGATTTGGAATTTTTTTATCCCAATCATTCAAATATGCCATAGATTCATCATCATCTAAAATATTTTTTTTATAAAATATCAGTTGATTTACTCGAATATTTTCATTTTACCTGTACAAACAATAAATGTAACTGGAATTTGATTTGTAGGTTTACGTTCATTTTTAAGAACATGCTCTAATGTATGAATATCTGTACGTTCTCTTTCATCTGTTGGTACCCCATCAGTAGCTATCAGAATAAGTAAGTTCCGTTCATAAATTTGATTACGTTTATCTTTAAGGACTTGTCGAAGAACAGGTACGATTGGTGTTGCACCTAAAATTTATTTAAATTGAATTATTGATGAATAATTTAATTTTCTATTTACCTTCTGGATCCATAGCAAAGACAATCTCTAAGTCTGATGAATTACGTACATTTAACATTGGTTCACGATTAAGAAAGTAGACGTCAACACCATCGGTATCAAGTATACTAGCTAGTTCAACAACAATTGATACTGTTTGCTTCAGTTCATCCCCTATAAAAAAAACTAATTTTAAAAGATTCTTACAGTAATATATATTTAAATCATACAACGTGTTCTTTGATTTTGTAATGGATTGGTATTTTCACCTGAAAAATCAATGTATTCATACATAGATTAAGAAGCATATAATCTAATAACTCACCAATGGGTGCAGTCATTGAACCTGAGTCATCACAGATAAAAACAATTTCATAACCTTTAAGTTTATGTAATCTTTCAGCAAAACTTGGACTAACTAAATAGATAAATATTTTTATGATGCATATCTTACAAAATATACTTACTTTCGTAACGATTGACAAATTGATCAAAATTAGGTGAGCGTTGTTCATTTGATATCGGATTATTTTGGTTTGAACGATTATCATTGACAACGGACTGATAAGGTGGTGGTGGAGCTGATGGTTGCGACTGATTGTATGGATTCATTCTATTAACAATGTATAAAATGAGTAACATTTATTCATACGTCAATAAAACAACTATTTGCGTTAGAAGAACGCAAAAGATAAATAGAATACGTTACAACGGCAAGTAACTGCTAGTATAAAGAAGAAAAATAATTTTGTTTTTTTATTGACTCTTTTTTATGAGTAAAATTCGAATAATTTTATCTAATTAAAACTTAGAAGATCTTCCGTTTTTTTAGTAACTCAAAAAAAAATTCTATCAATCGTTCTAATTGCAAGTGCAAATATCTCTCGGTTATATATTTCGTTGCTTATAGACGATACTCACTCTTAAGTAATATTATATTCGAATGGAAAAAGTGATTCATCCATTTCAATATTTGAGACTACCATAGCCATAGCACTTACCTTCAACTATCCAGTAAAATTTTTTTCCTATTTATGTACGAAAGATAAGGACATCTGCAGTACATAATGTGAGCGATAAACAATGTTCGACTGATGAATGACGTTAAAAAAATGTCATATACTTGTAATAAAGAATGTGAGAAGATAAAACTAAATTATAGAATTTTAATTTTTCATACAGTTGAATTTCTCTGCAATAAATATTCTAAGTTCCAACGATAGATAAGTTATACAGTTTATAAGATCAATTTTATTATTTTTGCTCAATACAATCAATCATAACTTGATATTTTTTTATTCTTAAATCAAAAAGAAAAAAAAAGAACGTATAAAACTATATTTTTGAAGCTTCTCATATGTCATGGTTATTTAATATGTAATTACGTGAAGACACATGATAAATATTCAAATACCTAGATACAGTCAATATAGATATTTATCTATATCACGACTCATGACTTAACAAAAAATAAGGTAGAATATTTTTATGCTTTACTATCTATAATATTTATCTCTACTTCCGAATCCTCATTAGATCATGTTAATGAGAATATGCGCAGTTACATATCGCTTTTGATAAGTCATGCGTATACTCGGAAGTAGAAATAGGTATTTAAAATCGATGGTTTGAGCAATATACATACATTCTGTATTCAGTTGAAAAACAAACAGGTAACGTTTGAGTTATTTTTTATTTAGGAAGATGAATTATAGACGATTTCTGTGCTTTATTGTCTTGGCAATATGTTTCATTAATATGGACGCTGCTCCACAGACTTATGCAGACAAGAGTGATGCTTTGACACAACAGCTTATAGAAGAGGCAAAGAAAAACCTTGGTTTGGATGTTGATCAATCGAAAATTCAAGTTACCAAGCCATCACAGGAAAATGATGATATTATTGTCAGTGTTCCTTTAGTTGATACTGTAAAAACAACTAGCGATGAGCTTAAACAAAATGACATTTACGTCAGTTACCAATGTATGGATACAGAAAAGTTAAAAGGTTGTTTCAAACTGAAATTAACAAATGCCAATGAGAAAGAAGCAGAATTTGCATTGGTAGATAATGAAGGTAATACAATTGCTACTACTACTACTACAGCAAATCCACCTGAAATTATTATACGACGCCCGTGCATTATGGTCTGGTACAATGGTAGATACCTTGGTTGCTTTGATGTAGTTATTATCATAGTACGTATTACGGTAAATTCCAATATTATGCATGAATAAAACGGATTATCTCAAGTTCAAATAACAACACATACATTCTTTTAGTTAGCATTTAAAAGTTTAATTATTGTGCTTTTTTTCATATCCTATTTTTATTTTCTCAAATAAATCAAATTTTTTAATCAGACATAAAATTCAAGAATTTGTCTTTGATAATTAACAGTCACTTCTCTTTTCTAAATACAAGGCTAGATAAATACTGATTTTCACTAATATAAATCACACAAAATAACAACTGCTCTTGAATCTATATTGTTAGAAAGAAACTGTTCGATTCTATAATATAATTCGATCTGTTTCGTTGCTATAAAACGAAAAGAATTTTAATATTTTCAACATATTTAATAATTATCAAATCAATTCAATTAGAACTCAACGAATTCGATAAGTATATATACAAAGAAAACTCTATAAATCATCGAATAGCAGTAGTCGATCAGTCTAATTGACGAAGAATTACACTGCCTTATATTATTTTGAAAAAAATTAGAATTTAAAAGACATCCTTTAATGAACGAATGAAACTATTATATCCATCTATCGTACTAAAAACCCATCGACTTTCATAGCCACATCATCTCTCAGGATGAAACGAGGGAGAGCGAAAATCTTATTAATCTTTATCTTATATTTAAACACCAAAAAATTCATTAAACTTTAGATATACGACAACTGACGATAGTTGATAAGTTAAAAATAGTAACAAGCAGAGTCATAGTTTTAAACAATATATATAACTGTCACATTGCACTGAATTGTAATATTTTATTACATGAATGCCAAATCTATTATCGGCACTGCTGGTTTTTCCATTTGGTTACAGAATATTTATCATTTGTTTCATAACAAGATTAAAAAAAAGTCTTTTACTTCTTTTCTTTATGAATAATATAGAAATTATTTTCATACATGAGTCATATATGATATATTTTTTATTTGATTATTTAACATGTTTTTTGTCGTAATGCTTTTTCTTTCGTTTGTTTATTTTGATTAATATGTGCATTGAAGCATAATAATATCATTTTCTATCAACCTATAAGAAAAAATAATTACACTGCATTTACCTGTCACATGTTTTCTTGTCAATGATCGATTAAATTGAATGTGTTTAACTATTACTTTTTTTTCAGAGATATGAATCATAATCAAGCAAATTTCTTGTATTCATTAAAACCATTGACATCCATTCAATTACCGGACACTTCACAAATAATAACAACATGTGAAATTAAAGAAATATATGATAAAATTATTCAATTACAAACAAAAATTACTGATAATGTTTTTCAGTGGGATACAACTGAACGACAAGAATTTTGGTTATCTATTATGGATATATGGATTGAATTAACAAAGCAAAGTGCTAATATTACTTATAATAATTTATATCTTTTAACTGATTGTTTTAATAGAATATCAGCCTTATGGCAGCAATGTGTAGAATCGAAATCAATTATTGATATCAATGATAATCACACTATTGAAAAAGCATTTTCATCTTGTTTAATGATGTTAGATATATCTCATATTCATAATTATCTATGTAAAATTGATGAAATATCAAATGAAACCATTATTCCATTTAATGTTCATCTTATTTTATCAGTTGCTAGTTATTTTGCCCGTTATCTTTCATCGAATCATAGTTGGATATTTAATGATCGAATGAGAGTATTAATTATATTAATAAATTATGTAGAACAAAGAATAAAATTAATTAAAACACTTTCAGGATCAATTGTTGAATGTATTATAAATCTCTTTTGGAATCTTAGTGATCGAATATTTTTAGTACCAATATTAGTTCAGATTAATCTACCAAAGAATATCGTAAACTGGTTATCATATTCATATGAACATTGCGTATCATTTATTTCTATAATACATAATCTATCACGTCATGATGAAGGAGTTGATGCACTTAATAAATGGAATACGATTGAAATTATTAAAAATTATCAAAACGAGTATGTAAAGATTTTGTTCATATGATAAAGATAATTTTTTGAGATTTATTTTGTATAGAAAATCATTTATGATAAATATGGAAAGATTATTATTAATATCGATGATTTTAGCACAATTATCTTCACCTGAACAACTTAAATGTGATAAAAGAATTATGAATGGTGTATTAAATGAATTATTACAACGAACAATGAATGCAGCAAAAAATGAAAGCTTTTCGGATGATACTGGTTTTCATATTAGTGAATTTTTAGCTGTTATGGTTAAATTATTTGTTGTAGAAGAACGTACACTTGATTATATATTATGTCATGCTGAAACAGAACCATCATCAGATTTATCATCAGTAATTCAATTATTTACTTCACTTCTTATGTCATTTAATGATGCATTAAATAAGCAAAATCAACTTGAACAATTAACATTAATTATAATTGTTAATATTCTATGGAGTATTTCATTTCAAACACAATATCTTCAAGAATTAATAATTAATAATAAAGAAGCTCTACTTATTATTGAAAGCTTAGCCGAAAATAATAATAAAGAAGTAATTAATCAATATAAACCTCGATCAATAGAAAGTATACATGTTGCTGGTCGTGGAATAATTCATAATATTCAAAAATATTCGGAATCTCATACTGTATTAAATCATATACAAAATGAAATAACTAATAAACAATCGATAAAAAGGTACGTATATACTGGGGGCAAAATTAGAATCTGGTGTGGGTGCGAGTGAATGTGTTCGTCGATATTCCCTGCATTTAACACCCACATCCACATCTACATGCACCCACCCAAACTCACCCATATCTACATTCACCCACCCACCCATATCCATACGCACCCACCCACACCCTCCAATTTTGCCCCCAATATATAAAATTGTTTATCTAGCTAGAATTATATATTTCTTTTGTAGTGTTAAACCATCTGTAATGATAAGTTATTCGCATGATAATAAAATATTTTGTGATAAACTTGTTGATTTTTTATCAACTAAACAAAATGTATTTGATATGTGGATTGATCATATGAATTGTCACACAGCTTCTGATCTTTGGGAATCAATTGCTATTGGAATAGAACAAGCAAATGTAATTGTATGTCTTATATCGAATTATTATTTTGAAAGTAAATCATGTCGTCAAGAATTTGTCTATGCAACAGATACACTTCATAAATTAATTGTTCCTGTTCTTTTAGAAAAATTTAAACCTAAAGGATGGTTAGGTATATTGAATGATTGTCTTTGATGTAATGCGATTGAATATATATATATATATTTTCTATTATAGGTATTCGAATTCCTGGTATTAAATATGTACGTTTTCAAAATATCGAAGAGTTAGATCAATTAAAGTTGATGGATTTATTAGATACAATTCAAGCAACTCTTTCGTTAACTATGTCTCCTATTGATAATTCATCTACACTTCAACAGAAAGAATATTACGAACCAACAGCATCATATTTACATACAGTTCCTACTTCCAATCATCGACTACGAATTAATCAATGGTTATTAGCATCAAAGGATGATATTGACGCATGGTTTTCTCATCATCACATTTCAACACAATTATGTGATCTTTATGATTTTCAAACAGGTCAAGAAATGCTTCATTATGGTAAACAACTGATTCAGAATTATGATAAACATCTAGATATCTATTCAAAAGCATTCGTTAAAAAATATAATGGTGATGAATTACTTCCACATGAATTTCAACGATTTACTGAAGCTATTAAAGAATTACTTGAAAACAATATGACATCTGTTGTTTCTTCTTAATAGTAAAATATACTAAGATGCAAAAGTCTTTGCTCTGTGCATAAATCAACTTTCTGCAAGCATATCTCTGGAAGTTTTTGAAGAGATTTTTCGAGAACTTGCTACAAAGTAGAGTAAGATCTACAGAATTATAACTATGTAAATTACGAAATCGATCGATACTGGCGCTTGTAGAACGATAATAATTCTAAACTTGAGGGCGTGGGTGGGTGTGAATGTCGATCATTCGTTTTCCAGATTGATGTTCTCATCCACACCCACATCCCGTCCACTTCCTTAGCCTCTCACAGACACCCATCCCAATTTTGCACTAATTTTTCAGCCAAGCATCAACAATTCTTGGTTTGCTCTCCTGGTGAAAGAAAATTCTGTGTTGTCCTTTGTTGCTGCACTTAAGAACAATTTGAAGAAAAAAAAAACGTGCAGCTCTTCATTGACGACCATAAAAAAAAGCAGGGAGGAACGAGTTGAAAAAAAGAAAAGACAAAAATTTACATAAAAGTAGTTGCGCTTTTTCTCTCATCAAGTAATACGTATTCTTGTCACATTACGACATAGCAACTACAACACGCAGTATGGACAAAAAGAACCTTGCGACAACAAGCAGCACTACTAATAAGGAGAAGGACGAAAAAGTGCTAACTGTTTTAGAAGGGAGCACTGGTATGAATCCCTCGTCATCAAAGCAAGTAACAACTGATCAGACGATTAGCGATGCATCTCAAAATAAAATCAAAAATTTATCATTGACTACTTCTGGCGAAGGTATGAAAAAATAATGATTACAGTTGTATGTTAAGATGCAGGTTCTTGGGATTTACTATAAAAACTTGAGTATAGGCCAGACAACGCTATATCTAGGTTTTTGTTTTCGGATGTGCTAACTAAAATTGTGGGTGGGTAAACCGGCTGTGACGATGAGATTGTGAGTGGTGAGCATCATTTAGAGTGAGGCTTTAGAAAGGAAAAGGTCAGCACCCACATTTATCTACTAGATACATAGTCATCATAAGACTGTGTCCATTAAATGATCATAATAGACTACTGTTAGTTATACTAACGTCGTGTTACTTGTCAGTGATACATGTTACTCTATTTTTTCAGGAACCGAACAAACATCGATAAAGCAAGTGCCATCAAGGCCAATACATATGCAAATTGCTCAAAACTTTCTTCTCATCTGGCTTGATTCGTTGATTGATATAAAGAATAACCGCTGTGAACGTTGCCTGGCGAGATTACGACGAATCGTTAACACAACTGAAACATTCACACATGCCGACGTATGTGTCAATTTCATCAACGAACATCAAGATGAAAATATTTTCATAATCACATCTGGATCTCTTGGAATGAATGTTGTGCCGCGCATCCACCATATGTCGCAAATTGACTCCATTTACATATTTTGCGGTGATAAATCTGAACACGAAAAATGGACTCATGAGTGGACAAAGGTAAGGGGTGTTTTTACCGACATAAGACCCCTCTACAAAGTTTTGCAACAACACACGCGTCTGTACGATCGAGACTCAACATCAATTACCATCACAAATGCTCAAAATTCGGATGAATTAGAACCCACATTTATGTACACCACACTGTTTAAAGAATGCATTCTAGAAATTGAATACGATAACGATGAGATCAGTAAATTGGCAAGTGAATGTCGTACACTTTATCAAGAGAATGACAAGGAATTAGAGATAATCCATGAATTTGAAAGTAAATACTATGAGCATACTGCTGTCTGGTGGTATACTCGAGAATGTTTCATCTATCATCTACTCAATCGTGCTTTGCGAATCTTCGACACAAGTATGATCGTTATGATGGGATTTTTCATTCAAAGTCTTCACCGTCGTATACAACAACTTCATGCAGAACAACAACATTTATTCACAGACGATTTTACTGTCTATCGAGGTCAAGGTTTATTGAAAACGGACTTCGCAAAATTGCAAGCCTCTCCTGGCGGCCTTTTAACCTTCAATAACTTCCTTTCCACTAGCAAGAATCGTGACATTTCGATAAGCTTTGCCCAAGCAGCTCCTGAGAAACCAGATCACGTCGCTGTTCTCTTCAAGTTAACGATCAATCCATCGATTCCATCATCGCCATTTGCCATCATTACGGACGAGGGTTTCTATGCTCCACAAGAAGAAGAAATTCTTTTTTCCACAAATTCTATCTTTCGTATCGGTTCCGTGAAACAATCTGAAAGCAGCCATGCGCTATTCGAAATAGAACTGATGCTCATCCCAAACAACGACGCACAGCTTACCAGTCTTACTCAGAGCATTCGGAAAGACATTTCCAGCACGACTGGATGGCACCGACTAGGCGAGTTACTGCTTCGATCTGGTGATCCATCCAAAGCTGAAGCTCTATACCAACGTCTACTCCAGAATACATCGGACAACGATTTGACTGAGTTTTCATTTTTAAATCATCAACTCGGGAAAGTGTATTCGAATATGGGAGAGTACTCCAAAGCACTCGACTACTATAAGAGAGACTTGGAAATCATGCAAAAATCACTCCCTCCAACGCATCTTGATTTGGCTCACAGCTACAACAACATCGGTCTCGTCTATTTCAACATGGGACAGTATTTCAAAGCACTTGAGTGCTATGAAAAAAGCCTAGAGATAAAGACGAAATCGCTCCCTCCGACACATCTTGATTTGGCCCATAGCTACAGCAACCTCGGTGGACTGTATACCAATATGGGACCGTATTCCAGATCACTCGAGTATTATGAGAAAGCACACAAGATCTATGAGAAATCTCTCCCTCCAACGCATCCCAGCTTGGCTACCAGTTACAGCAAAATCGGTCGAGTGTATTGCAACATGGGAGAGTACTCTAAAGCACTCGAGAACCATGAGAAAAGTCTAGAAATAAAGACAAAATATCTCCCTCCAACGCATCCTGATTTGGCTCACAGCTACAGCAACATTGGTCTAGTCTATTCCAACATGGGAGAGTACTCCAACGCACTCGAATACTATGAGAAAGTACACAGAATCTATGATGAATCTCTCCCTCCAACGCATCTTGATTTGGCTCACAGCTACAGCAACACCGGTCGAGTGTATTGCAACATGGGGCAGTACTCCAAAGCACTTGAGTGCTATGAGAAAAGTCTAGAAATAAAGATGAAATCTCTCCCTTCAACACATCATGATTTGGCTCACAGCTACAACAACATCGGCCTAGTCTATTCTAACCTAGGAGAGTACTCAAAAGCACTCGAGTACTATGAAAAAGCATACAAGATCTATGAGAAATCTCTACCTCGAACGCATCCTACTCTAGCTACCAGCTACAACCGCATCGCCCAAGTGTATTTCAACATGGGAGAGTACTCCAAATCACTCGAATACTATGAGAAAGACTTGGAAATCACGAAAAAATCTCGCCCTCCATTGCATCCTGATTTGGCTACCAGTTATAACAACATCGGTCGAGTGTATTCGGACATGGGAGAATACTCCAAAGCACTCGAGTATCATGAGAAAAGTTTAGATATAATGAAAAAATCTCTCCCTCCAACGCATCTCAGTTTTGCGGCAAGTTACAGTTACCTTGGAAGATTGTATCGTTCGTTCAAAGATTATGACAAAGCTCTAAACTATTTCGAGGAAACGCTCAAAATTGTGAGAGAAATACTACCAGAGAAGCATCCAAACTTGGCAGTAACATACAGCAACATTGGAGATGTTTATCGACTGACCGGAGATACGAAAGCGGCGCTGTTCTTCTTGCAAAGGGCGCTTGAAATTCAGACAAAGATAGCAGTGGACCGTGCTTCTTTGGCTTCGACATACAATTACTTAGGAGAAACGTATCATCTGATGGAAGAGTATTCATTAGCATTGGATTTTCATGAAAGAGCTCGACAAATTCGTCAGGAATCTCTCCCTGCAACGCATCCTGATTTGGCACAAACACGACACAATCTGGCAAGAATCTACATGGAAATGGAACAGTATGAAGTGGCCTATGAACATGCCCAGCGCGCTGTGGAAATCGCTCGACAGAAGCTGTCGGAAAAACATCCAGATCTCTTAGAATACACAGAAACATTGTCAGAACTACAAAAGAAGTTGTAAACATGCTTTACTCGTTGACGGTGTGGGTGTGCATGTGTATGATTTATTAGCCGAATACTACACCCACACCCACCTTGACATATATATTTTTTAAAATAAAGAAAGCGTTAGGTAACACCAGAAAACCAATCTGTATCACCAGCAGTTCTAAAACAATAAGGAATAAAAAAGAATCTATACTGCCGACAATAGTAATTCCTTCACATGAATACTTACCGAAATAGCCAATTTTCTTCAAAATCTATCATCCATTCTGTATCTTCCCATAATTTTAAATCAGTATAGCGTGGAATAGTTAAATTTAATTCTTTCATAACCATACTCATTACTTCATCACATCGTGCAAATATTCTCAATGCACATTCCTCATCATATGGGGTCTTTTGTAAATCTATATAAAATAGAAATATGCCTATATAGAAAAATCTACAACAAAAATCTTACTAACAATAACCATTTTTTGTCCAGATTTTAAATTCATACATGGTAATTCACATGCAGGTGAAACTCGCATTGATGTTCCCATACATAAACTTAAATCGCATATTTTCGATTCTTTAGTTGCTCGATCTAAAGAAATGTCTGGTATCGACTGAGAAAATGCAACAGTTGTACAACGTAAACGACCGTTACAATTAGGCTCAATACACTTGTTTCCTGTTAACCATGTTTTATGTTCATATGTATCGATATGTGTTTGTCTATAATAAACTTTTCCACATTTTGCACATGCTTCACAGTGGCGATTGCCATGTAATTCAGCAATTTTTTCTATTGGTACTCCACTTTTAAGATGAAGACCATCACAATTTTGAGAAACTAAAAATTTTAGATGACCATTTCGCATTAATTCAACTAAAGCCATATGTGTCAATGTTGGTTCTGGATTCGAAACTGTCGATCGCGATGAAACAAAACCTCTTGCTCGAGCTGTCCAAACACCATTAGGACCACGAAAATCATTGATACCAGCTGATGTCGATATACCTGCTCCAGTGTAAACAATGAAATGTTTTGCATTGCGAATGAAATTTGCTAAAGTTTTGATTTTCTTGTCAAGTTCATCTGTAGACATAACGATATAAAAGAAAAATTATCAATATTCATGACTCTACCTGGTGAATCGAAATATTCCTGAATTTCGTCATCATTGAGTGCAGTATGTGCCATAATCAAAAAAAACTATTGAAAGAACAAAAAAAGAAATATAATTCACCAGAATTGCATATTTACGTGAAATTACAAACACATCAACTGTAAGTTACGTATTTCTTAAGAAATATAATGAATCATAGACTTTCGGCGATTTTATTAGATTATTTCTCAAACAGGATAAAAAAGTATATTTCAAACAATATACCATAACAAATAATCGTTTCTCCTTGCAATTGTCGTCATCATAGAATACATTAGTACGTGTTCATTCGTAATACACTCCTTTAAAAAAGATTTTTTTTTCACAAATATATCGTAGGACGTTCGCCTGTAATAGGCAAAATAAAATATTTCCAAAATCTATATTTGAAGATTTGACTGAATCATTTTTTCATCTAATAAATATTTAAACAGAGTATTATTGAGAGAAAAAAGCATTGAAGCAAATCGGTAAAAAAACGTGTTTGCGTTCGTTTTATTCTTGCTTTCTTTTCTTTTTGATGCACGAAAGAATGTTATTATCGATAACATTCTTTTCTTTTTCGCCTAGTAAGGGGAGAAAAATACTTTTTGTTCTGTTTATTTAGGAGTCATTTTTGTTATTCGTTATTCCCGGGTAACACTTGTTTTTTTCTCGATTCTGAGATATATGCACTTTTAACCATATAACCTCTCACATACTCAACACTATTCCAATACACAGAATATAACGAAACATGTGTCGATGGTTTGCTTATATTGGTGAAGAACCTACTCTACTCGAAGATGTCCTTATTAAACCAAAACATTCTATCGTCAAACAAATTGATGTACATTTTCTTCCAGATCTTCACGTTACTTATGATCCTCATCATCATCGAAGGATGCTCAGTTCGGGTGTAGCATCTGATGATCATCCTCCAAATCATTTTACAAATATTGATGGATTTGGTATAGGTTATTATACAGGTGTCGCTGCTGAATTTAATGATGATAATGTGAATAGACCTTGTGTTTATCGAAATATTCGTCCACCACTTAATGATCTTAATTTAGCATCATTATGTGCTCATACATCAACAAAATGTGTATTTGCACATCTTCGTGCCGGTACACCAATCGTTGAAACAAACAATCATCCATTTGTTTTTGGTCGATATATGTTTATGCATAATGGAGTCGTAGCAAATTTCTTAAAAATTAAAGTCAAATTATTACAGAAATTATCAGCCAAAGCTTATGGAAATATATTTGGAACAACAGATACAGAACATGTAGCTGCACTTTTTTTTACACATTTAGGTGACGATTGGGATACAGAATTAACAATCGATCAACTCAAACAAGCGATGATAAAGACTCTTCAAAATATACTTGCTTTAATTGAAGAATGTACGAAAGATAATAATGAAGAACCTCTCAATAGTTCTCTTAATTTTTGTGTAACTGATAGTTGTCATTTATTGGCTATTCGATTTTCATCATTGGATAAATGTGAACCACCATCGTTGTATTATTCAACGAAAGCTGGTCCTACTCTTAACCGAAAATTTCCAGATCATCCTGATGGAAAAGAAGTTCGAAAGAATTCAATACAACCTACTGAAAGTCATGGAAAACATGTTATTGTAGCAAGTGAACCTAATACATATAAATCGCAAGATTGGCATGTAGTTCCACCGAATTCATTCGTTCTTGTTAATAAAGATTTAAATGTTGTTATAGAAAAAATTAAATTATAAGTTTTTCTTTTAATAATTATTTCAGCAATAAAAGTTTTATATTTAATTAGTTATATTATAATTTGTAATGAATCTACTATAGCACTTCCACGATGAGGAGCCAGTTCGATTATTAATGTCATAGTATCAGATACAAGAGATGTTCGAGTAAAGGAAATATTAATACTTTGTACTGTATTAGGACGAACACGATTCTCTCGGACAAAGACAAATCCATCAGCACTAGTCATAATTGTTGTTATATCTATTCCGCTAATTGAATATTGTATAAACCATGCATTTTGCTGAGGAGATGACATAAGAACTCGAATACAAGCAGCATAATCAAGCCATGGACTATAATTAGCTATTTGGAGAGTGTAATTCATAGTTGTTCCAATTGGTATGTCTGATCTTAATACAAAATCTTCTCTTATGTAAGTAAATTGTCCAATTTTTCCTTCATTAATGTATAAATCAAGTGTGTTATCTTCTCCATCTCGATGTTTTAGTGCATAAAACGCCATACCAGTTGTTGTATTAGCTGGATAACCATTGATTTGTTCGGGAACAGCTGGAATAGTATTATCAGCATATTCAAAAATAATCCAAATATCTGGATCGGCATCATTATCTTCATGTTCTTGTATTGCAGATATGCCTAGAGTGACAAAATCTCTAGTAGAATTATATGTAACAACACCAGCTCCATATGGACAAAGCATAACTGCTGCCTGTTTACCAATACTATGTGCATATTGAACAACTGAATAACTACCTTCACGCATTTGTTGAAAATCATTTTGCCAAAAACCTAGTGGACCATCTGTTGAAACACCATCTGATTGATTTATCCATGCTCGATATTGTGCATTCGAATAAGGTCCACTACCAGAATCATTAGAAATATTTCCTGATATTGTCCATGGACCAATTTGAACGAAATCAGGTCGACGAATAATATGTTCAGTTAAATTATAATAACCTAAAATTTCATCACGTTCTAAAGTCCATCCATAATTTTGACTCGTTTGAGTAATATTCCATCCTACACTATGAAATGTGTCTATTGCTATTTTATCTTTATTCAATGGTTGATGATCTGGATCAGCATCACTTTCATAATAAATTGATTTATTTTTGAAGAGTTTAAAAAATCCAGCTAAATCATCCACACTCAATATATCATCGATTTCAATAAAATTTACATAAAAACCATCGGCATTCTCTTGAACATAAGTCCATTGAGAGTTATTCGTGAGCAGTTGTTGGACAAGTTCAGCTTCACCATAGTAGATTTTCTGTTTTGCTGTTGAACTTATACCGAACAGTGCAGTAAAATAGAAAATAGTTAATTGAATGTAAGGATATCGTAAAAACATGTTTTAAGTTTTTAATAAAAAGAATGACTTTCTTTAAAAGAAATTGCCTCCCTACTGAATATTCCTCGTGTCTTATATAGCACTCGAGACACTCAGTAGCCAAATATAGAAAAGGACAAATATCAAAAGGTGATAGTACCGAGAGCGAGACGAATATTAAAAGGTAAGAGTCTCGAAAACAGGAATAAATATTAAAGTGCATATGAAGAAAAGAGACCAAGTCACCGCTTGGCTTGGCACAATAACGACAGAACAGAAAAATTTAAATCTGAAGAGTCCGATAAAAGAAGACATGTCGTTTTTTCGACCTTGTTGAAGATAAAACAACGTGTAATGAATTAAATAGTTTCTCATATAAACGCAAAACATGAAGAACGCTGTGAAAAAAAGAGATAATTAATTTTTTTATACTACATTCATCATAGTGAGCCTCTATATTAATACCAAAGAAATATTCACTTCTTGTAATGCAAATTTTTGCCATATTTCACGTTAAACTACATGAAGTTAATGATTTGATAATATTTTTTTAATATATCATAATGGAAATCGTGAAAAAAATTCGCTTTTATTGTTATGATGAGCTTATATTAAAAATTGTTGTACTCAAATACTCAGTTTTTTATTACCTCTTCGAATTCTAATATTAATACTAATTCTTCTGGATTTTGTTGACAATCATAATGAACTTTTATTCTGAAAACAAACCATTAATGCTTTTTTTTTATACACACTTTTAACAAATATCTCGTTAAAAAGAATACAGTGTTATTACCTATCTGTATAGGTCGAAAGGACAATAATATTAACGACCACGTGTAACATAAAAAAATAATAATATTATATTTATCTAATAAAAAGTGATATCAAATCCAATAAGGTTTCAGAGTTCATCGAAAAAAATAAATCTGCTAAATATAGACGTGCTTAGTTAGCAATTATGGAGTAGAACCAAGATGAGCAATAGAAAAACGTTCGTCAAGTGCGTTAATGCAAAGAATAAATAAATACACACAAGAATAATGAGTCAGCATACGAAAAATACTAACATATAAAGTATGATTGCAAATCGTATTATGTTTTTTTTCTTATGTAGAAAGAGAATAGACTTGAAAATATCTCAGCTCTACCAATGAATATTTGACGTCAGATACAGATGCGTCATATCAAAACAGGTAAAAAGAAGATAATAAAATAGATTGCACTCATTATCAGTTTTATTTTATCATGATTTTTTTTTCTCTTATGATGAATAATTATACATATAAATAGACGAGAAATATTGCTACATATTCAGTGTATGAAACCAATATTATCAAGTAAGTACAATGAGAAATTTTCAGCGAGACATCGTATATTTTTATAATAGGTTTCATCCATTGAAAAACCGGAGGTAATAGTTTTTGTTACTATTTACTTTATATATCTTAGTCTGTGATGCTTCTGAAAATTATATTACACAATAAATACTTACATAGATCGTTTTTTCCCAGAGGAAAACAGTATATTTAAGTGCAAATAAATCTTGTCATTTATTTTTATTGACTTGAATTCATTTCAAATGAAAATTCAAAATATACAACAATAATTATAGTAGACACTCGCTTGTTGTAATTTGAGCTTTAGAAATAAAAAAGAATTCAGCTTTTCCACGATATTGTTATGTATTTATAGATTTTATATAATAAAGAAGTAAACAAATTACACCAAGGTTTAATATTTATGGTTAATTCTTATCTATTTTACAGTTGATATTATTCATGGGCTGTATTCTGATGTAGAACTTCATAAATATTGTGAATTCTAATTTAGGCTATTATATCACTGGTAGAATGATCTTTTCTATTAAAAATCATTCTCATTGATATGTTTTGCTTTGCACAATTAAATTACAATCAGTCTACTTTCAGATTGTAACTAAAAAATTCTATTATTCAATAGATATGGCGAAGACGAATATTATTCTTATACCTGATTTAATCGGTACTTGTCCATTCAAAGTTGAATGTAATCCAGCATATGAAACAGTATCAGATGCAACAGAAGCTTGGATTGACTCTTATGGTATTCCGTACAAAGAAACGACACACAAATGTAATCTCGCGACAGCATTATGCTTTCCGCATTGTAGTCAATCTAGGTTACGTGAAATATGTGAGCTATGGGTATTACTTATACTGGGCGACGACATTCAAGATAGTGTTCCTATTTCAGAAGATGCTGATCGATCTAAACAACAATTATACAAGAATATGGTGGAATCTTTGCAGCCAAGCGGTTTATTCAAACCATTAACACCATTCGCTGCCGCTCTTCATGAGTGGTGGCAGCGAATTCTCATCAATATTACACCTGGCTGTCAAGAACGTTTTCTCGTCAGCTTTCGAGCTGCTATTAAAGCTACACTTCTCCAATCTGCCAATCAAAAGAATCGTCGAACTGTTCCTGACTTAGAAACATACATTAAGTTTCGTCGAGATGCAAGCTTTGCATTTATGGTGTTAAACTGTATTGAGTACAGTCTCGAACTTGATTCACTTGATGAATGCCTGGCAAATGATACCTTCAAATGTCTTGTCGATATTGCAAATGATGCCATTTCTTGGGCCAATGTAAGTTATTTTACTCAAAATAAGCTATTTTCAGACGTGGAGAATTAAACATAACTCAAGAAGATATCTGCATAGTCAATAGTATCGAGTTACTATGTATTTAGGAAGCTACGATTCGAAAAAGCCTTCAGATTAGATATATAATACTGCTTTCAATTTTTTCTCAAACGATATATTGAATCATATTCTTTATTAAGTTGCTATCTTCTTTTTTCTAACAGGATATTTATTCATTCAATAATGAACAATCTCAAGGTGATTATAATCTCGTCTCGGTGCTTATGCATGCTGATCCATCGCTGAATATTCAACAAGCTATAGATCGAGCTGGACAGATGGTTATCGATCGTTACGCTGACTTCGAACGTGTTCAAAGTGAATTAATTTCATGGGGTACCAAAATTGATACTCAAGTGGAAAAATTTGTCAACGGTTTGGCTGCATCAATTATTGGGACTATTGTGTGGAGTTTCGGAACGCCTAGATATTTTGGAACCGAAAGAGAAGAAGTTAAGAGAACGAGACGTGTCACATTGCTAGCACCTGAAGCATCTATGCAAGAAAATCTCACTGAAGGGATAAGTAAAAAAGCGGTAGAAAGAAACTAATTTTAAACGCAGGTACAAATATATTTAATTTTTTTTTAATTTAATAAAGTATACCAATAACTTATAGTCTATCTTTAAATATTATTCAATCTACGGAGCAATCTGAGTTCACTCTAAAAAGAAAAGAATATGGCTGGGAATATCTTGTTAATAAAATAGAATTTGACAAAAACTTAGCAGTATTCAGTAATTGATAGTATTCATAGAGAATAGCTTAATATTTATTGAAGTAATCAAGGAAAGAAAATGAACTAATAAATACAAATATATAATGAGAATTGAACACTTTATTTAATACTGTCCGATTAATTAATGAAATATAATAGAATGGTACGAATTGAAATAACTAAGACAAGAAATTGGCTCTATAAATCAACACGAGTTCGTAGGCGACAGAAGGCGATCAATGAAATAATAGCAAATGGAATCGATATTACACCAATTAATAGTAAGATGAGAGGATAAAAAGTGGCGGGACCATACCATGTTAATTCAGATCGTTTTTTTGAATTATACCAACATGGATACGAAGAATCAACCTAAATGAAAGAGTATTCAAAGTAAAATTTTATTCTAACAGTTTGACGTTGTCTAAAATCGTTATAGTAAATATAGAGTTACAAATAAAGAAGTGATTACTGACGTTACATACCTTGTATTTTTGAGATGTGCTTTCTATATATTGATAAGATTTTTCTGCATTGCTTCTTATAGTTTCTTTAAATGTTCCATTTGGACCAAAGTCAACGTGCCAGATTGCTTGATAACACGTTGTATATCTTGTAGTTTTCACCCCTTCTGCAATACATCTAGGCTTAGTCTCATAGGTCGCTGATCGAACACGACAAGTATCCTTTACATAGGATCGCATTTTATTATGTTCTTGAAAATAGAGTGGACCACCAACTGCAAAACAGACAACGGTAATACCAAGAAAAAAACATCCAATACCGAGTACAATCTTCGCCAATTTAGGTCTGGGGCATGATTCCGCCATATAAAAAGAATCTAGAAAAATAAAAATAGAATCATAATTCATTTTTTATCTATTAAAAAAATATAATGAAAATCATGCAGATGATGAAATCCTTATGTATTAACAACATTAAACTATTGATAAAAATTCATATTTACTTTGCTGTGTTATTTGAAGAACGATGATATACTAATTGATTGATCAATTGTCCAATCTACTGTAATGAGAATACTCTAAAAGAATAGATTTCGTAAACAAACAGTAGTTTTTATATGACAACGAATTTTTCTTTCAATTTTCTCTATAAATGACCTCGCTCGTATGTAAGAGAACATAACAAAAAAAGAAAAGAGAAAGTGAAGAATGACGACACAAATCAAATATATATAATTATCGCAATGTAAAAGTCTATGAATAACAGACTTGCACAACATTCCATCGTCAACTAAAGAATATATAAGCAAGAAAAGAAAAAAAAGTGAAAGTAGGTTATGATGAATAGAACTATCGAACATAAAGCAAAATGTGAAGAAAAAAAAGAAAAAAAAATATCGAAAAGAAAAAATGTAAATGTTTGCAACCTGAAAAATCTAGGGATTACAAAATTGACACATTATTTTATTTTTACTGATTCATCTTGCACTATTTCTTGATTCTCCATGTTAAGGGAATTATTAACACATTTAATAAAGTTATTTATCTTTGAAGGTGAGGTTAAGATTCTGATTCATTCTGGCAACCGTAACAAGAAAGAAATCATTTTTCAATTTTGAGATAAAAACAAAGTATCACAAAAATAGAAAATATCTTTCTTGTTTTTACTTATTCATAAGATATTAATTCATTTTACTGTTCTCGGAATTGAAAATATAATCGAGATTTAAAATTAGCCATTCTATGAATACAACGAGTTCTAACATTTAAAATAATCATTTCAATTCTATCGACTAAATTGAAATAAATAATCGCACTAACGTTTAAATTATATTTAACAACAATTGAAACTGACGAAAAACATATCTGTATATATGCCACGTGCGAAATAAAATGGATAAAAAAATCAAGAATTATACTATTTTGCAGTCATGATCACTAACGCATAGATTATTGTCTTTTACCTTAACGTAATGAATCTAAATAGTGATATAAAAAATTTAAGAAGCGCATATTTTTATCTTTTCTTTACCGATACATGAACTGTACTTTCATTTAACAGAAAAAATTATTACTAAATGCTTCATTCGTCACCTACATAACTAATACACTAGTCGACGTTCTTGTCCTCTTCTTTCCAGGTTCTTGCTTTTCTTGCTTTTCTGACAAGATTCTTGTGTTCAGGCAAGATTCTTTTCGACAGGAAAGTAAAAAGAATCATACAAGAATTTTCAGTTGACAAGAATCTAGTCTGAACAATCAGAAATAAAAGAATCAGGCAAGAATTATAAGATATTCAAGATATGTTAATATTCAGACAAGAATCTTTTTCCTCTCTTTAAAAAGAATCTTGACTGAAGTTCAAGATAAAAAGAAACTGGAAAGAAACACAAGATATTTTAAATTTCTTAATATTTAGACAAGATTCTTGTAATAGAAAAGAAAACAGATTCTTGTCAGCTTTTCAAGATGAACGGCACGTGATGTGGTCTTTGTTTATCACATATATAAAAGCATTAGCTGACCGTTATTTATTCATAATTATTATTGGCTCGATAAGTATAGTGCAAATTTACTTAGATTATTTTCTTTTTCTAAAGCGTTTATTTAATTTAAACGACATCTAGTAAGTTATTATTTTAAATGGATGTGTAGTAAAAGTTTATTTTATATGAAGAAAACAATGGAATATACGATATCCATTTTCTCATTGTTTACTGAAAGCAATCCTTATTGAACATATTTTGATATTTTTTTAATTCATATCTATATATTTTATTTTTTTTCTAGATTTTTCATTATCGATAAAAGTATTACATATAATGGACGAAGAAAATATGGATTTATTTAAAAAACTATTGTTTGATAATCCTCTTCGTATAGGTAAAATTTTAAGAAAATAAATAATAAAAATTTTTCTTTAAATTTTTTTTGTGCTAAAAATCAAAACAATTTTATGAATATGTTAAATTAAAGTAGTTTTTTGTTCTTTCATATTTTTTTGTACATGGTGTGAAATGCTTATAATAAAACGATATGAGAAAGGTAGTAATAATCTAAAAAAAGGCTTTTTTGATATGATCAGAATCAGGCAAGAAGCCTAAGAAATCAGAAACAAGCAAGAAAATCAAGAAGGATAAGAATCAGGCAAGAAAGTAAGAAAGATAAGAATCAGGCAAGAATTCAAGGAAAACAAGAACCTGGAAAGAAAAGGACAAGAACGTCGACTAGTGTATCATCTAGAATTTATATATCAAACTAAAACAAAATACGCATAAAATGATCAGTGGTAAAATCAATTATTGCGACATAAATAATAGAAATTGGACACAAAACCTTTTGTGATATTTTCAATACCAGACGAGCTGAAAAATAAAAATCTTTTTACTAATTTAATTTCTAGGTGAAGTAAGTGAATTTTAATGGGCATGTCGAAGTGGCAATATTCAACGAGTGAAAGAACTATTAGATAGTATCTCGTTTGGAGATTTAAATCAATTGAAATGTAATACAAGTATTTTACTTCATGCTAAAATTGTTCATCTTCTCTTACAAGAATATGATTGTTTATGAAATCAGATTAATCATCATGGTTTAACAGCTTATGAAGAAGCAGAAACAGAATATTTTCGAAAGTTATTTTATCGTACTGGACGTATTAATGGTTTTTGTGATGATAAATCTATTGTAAATGAATCTGATATATTTTAAATCAATGTCGAAAACAACGATCACGTTGACGGTGGCGATGATTATGATGATAGTGATGTAATTAAAATATTTAAGGGTATTCGAGTACTAAAGAAATACAACAAATCTTACGCTTTTTTAAACCTGCTCTCGATTAAAACTATTCACTAAAATAGCAAATTGGAGGGTTTAGGACAGTTGCTCGCTAGGACACTTGCTCATTAGGACATTTGCTCGTGTGGACAGTTACTCGTATGGACACATGCTCGCCGGACAGTTGCTCGCTAGGACACTTGCTTGCCAGGGTGTGGGTGTTAAAACAATAGAATACCCGTATCCACATCCTCACCTGCACCCTCACCCACACTGATACCCACGCCCATATCCACATCTGCACCCTCACCCACACTGGCATCCAAACCCGCACCCATGCTGACACTCACGCCCACATCCACATCTGCACCCTCACCCACACTGGCATCCAAACCCGCACCCATGCTGACACTCACGCCCACATCCACATCTGCACCCTCACCCACACTCATACCCTGGCGAGCAAGTGTCTTAGCGAGCAACTGTCCGGCGAGCATGTGTCCATACGAGTAACTGCCCACACGAGCAAATGTGCTAGTGAGCAAGTGTCCTAGCGAGCAACTGTCCGGTGAGCAAATGTCCGTGCGCAACTGTCCCACGAGCAACTGTCCTGCGAGCAACTGGCCGTCACCCCAAATTGGAGCTATCCGCTAAATGTTCTTAATAGACTAATTGACGAGCACTTTACCATAAGTCATAAACACTATAAAAAATACACGTTGTCAGCTAAAAAGGCTTTAATAGATGGTGAAATCGAAAAATTAATTCGTTTATATACACTTTAAACACCTTTCTAGTGTCATAGCTGAAGAAAACAATATTAAAGAATTCTATGGCACCTTTGTTCTATTATATGATAAACTAAAGGGACAACATTTTCGAGGTACATATTATCGCGGTGTTAGAATAACCGAGCACATTATATACGCATATCGATGGTCTTTCAAATATCAAGGTATAATTGTATCAAAAACTCGAGATGTTGCTACAGGATCTTGAGGGTGGGTGTCGGTGTCGGTGAGGATTAATGCTTTCTCAATCCACATTCACATCCATACCCTCACACTCAAATCCACCCATACTCACAATCTCACCCAAATCCACCCATATTCACACCCTCAAAAAGTAAAGTATTCTACGTCAAGAGCTGTTGTTGAAAGTTTGTGTTAATTTCTCTTTTGTTGTTTTTCGTATCCGTGTTATTCAAAGGATTTAGTCAAATAATGACTTTTACCTAAACATACAAAAATATGATGAATATGATTTTCTCGAAGTGGCATAGAACATAAGCCTTCATCATCAATCAATAAAAAAGCCTACCAAAATGAGTCGTGCTTCATACTGTTTATGAACTATTTCTTTGAATTATTGATTAATATAAGTAAATACCTTTCAACCAAGTTAGTCAAAATCATGCATTGTGTATGAATTTCAAACATGTCCTTTTGAGCGACATCCGATTAATGGATGATGTAGGCAGAAATCGAAAAATAATAGCGTCAACTTAACAGCGGCATAGATTGAGGGTGGGTGTGGATGTGGGTGAATATATGGGTGTAGACGTGGGTGTGGGTGCAATAAATAAAATATACCCAACCCCATATCTACACCCACCCTTCGTAAAGGGTGCTACGAAAAGTCATTCACTCGACCTCTTATGCTGTATGACGATCGTGCTCCCGGATTTAGATAGAAGTGATTCCGAGCCGCAGCTGACTTCATCATGTTCAACATTTTCGTATATGATGACTACTCCTTCGTCCTTACGTTCACTCACTTCCATATTCTTCAGATGGATCCTTGATACTCTTTGGGATATATTGAAATTCATAGAATCTCCTTTTTTCCTCTGGATAAAAAAAAATTATCTTGAAAGAAAACTTCATTTTGCTACTCTTTCATTATCTAAGATCTATAAAACTAAGCACGAATGTAAATGAAACTACTATCTTATTCAGATAAATATTCATCCAGTAGAGATGTTTTTTCAGAAAAATGAGCTGTCTACGACGAACATCACTTATCATAAATGATAAATGCATGAGTTTTATTTTATTTAATAGAAAAATGAATAAAAAAACATTGATCAATGTCTTTTGTGTTTTAATATCATAGATTTAATAAACATGAACATTTTTTGTTAAAAAAAAACAAGTTGTGCTATATTATATGAAAGGAGAAAAAGATAAATATTCTCAAAATGGTCGAATGGATTCTGAATGAAGTATACAAAACAAAACAAAATAAAATCATATCTGGACAGGCGCCTGAAAAAGATAAGAGATGAGAAAAAAAGCTGCCGATAGTTTCATAATGAATACAATTCATATGCGTATATGTCAATGACGTATTTATGTCATGCACAAAAAATTCTCATGCGCAATTGATGAAGTGCTTTTATATATGTAGATAAATAATATATAAATGATCGATGAAAAAAACTTGTTTTGAAGAAGCATTACAATAACACGCTCATTAAATTAATCATCAATCATGTTTTGTATTTTTTATTTCTTTAAGATTTGGCTTCCATTTTCGAGTCACTTCATATAAATATAGAAGAAAATTCGCCTGACTAAAAACTCTTCAAGGGTGGGTGTGAACGTAGGTCTGAATATCTGGTATACATGAAAATCATATTAACAACCACACCCACACCCACTCTATAAAATAAAAGAACTGTCTAACTTTTAGAATACTTTCGAAATATTTTTATCATAAATTAATCGGTTATAATGAAAAAATCTTTAGTCTCTCTTTTCCCGTAGTATAAAATAAAACGAATGAGAAATAAAGAAAAACATTTCTTATTCAAATAATATCAACCATTTTTAAAGATTTTATAATAAAAAGAAAAATATTAATTCAATCAAAATCAAAAGTTTTCTAAAAGCATATTGAAAGATGAATTAAAAATTTCTCTCAAAAAAAATAAGATGCTCAAATACGAATGAAATACTATCTTGAAGCTTGATGAAAAAGAATATAGAAAAACATGAATTCGCTCAAAAATCGTAGGAGCACTAAGATGATGAATACCAATTCCAATAATTCTCAGAATTAAGGTCAGCGAATGTTTTCATATCAATACATGTATCTTTATCTCAGTAAGTAATAACATATCGTTTTAATTTGACAACATTTTGTTCTTGTTGAATGGCATAAAAGTTCAAAATATGATTTATAATTATATCGAAATCATTCTTGTACTTTTTTTCTATATATTCAACACCGACGTGCATACTGTTGATTTATTCTAATCTTTTATGATTGATGAATCTGGGAGAAAATCATGATTTTACTTTTCATAACATTATTAGAAATATTTTGATTTATTAAATCAATGATAGATCCGAAATAATAAAAAGCACGTTCTTTTTGTCTTCATTTATTAAGTTTATGATGAATAGTCTTATCATATAGAGAAGCTTTTTTCTCCTATTTAATGCATGTCCAACTTTGTTTTTCTTCATTTTGATTCTAAGTCGACTCAAGTAAGTGTTTAATATTAAAAACTCGTATACCTTCATGATATGATTATCTGTATATTATATTGTCTTTAAATCTAAAATACTGATTTTTTTATGTGACAGATCCACATTTAGAGCCTCACATATTGGAAAAAATAAAAAGTCTAGATAGGAATGTGTTTGAAAGTTTTGCATTTATCACCGCAACACGTCTTGCCACGCATACCACCGATTGGCAACTGTAGTTATATACTTCTCCAAATCTTCTTCCACAACTTTACTCTAGTGCCGTATTCACTTCACTCTAATGCTATCCCCATCGTGAGAAATCAACTCTGTAGTTCAGGCTGCTTATCTCTGGTGCACGCACTCACCTATACTCAGTACAGAATCCTTAACTATTTGCCTGTCATAAAATTGAATTTGATTCCAAAACTATATCAAGAATGTAGATGAGTCTAAGTTGAGAATAACATAACAATTCACTCATATATACATCCATCTAATTATACTAGAATATTTCCAAATGAGTTCATTATGAAATGATAAAGAAGGTGAAAAATATATCAATTCAGAAATATAAAAACATCTGAATTGATCTTATACTTATACTCACTAGACCTCAAAATCAGGCCACTTTTTGCTAACCCGACTCGGCCCACATTGGGTCTTGAATATTGTAAGTCCGCCCAGTTCATTCTTATTTAAGTTTAGCTCGGCCCGGCCCAGCCCGCCCCAACAGTGACTAGAAACGTTTTAACTATATATAAAAAGTAGTTCATAAGAAATTGTGTTATGTTGCGCCTGGAAAGAGCTATATTAATGATAAAACATTATGTGAATCTTGAGGGTGTGGGTGTGGGTGAGCGTGTGGGTGCTTCTTCTTCTCTCATACCCACCCCACGCCCACCTACACCCACACCCACACCCACCGCACACTCACCGCACACCCACATCCACACCCACACCCACGTCGTGTGGGCCGACCCATTTCAAGGTCCGATACTTACTACTTTCTATCATCTCTCTGTCCTCATAAAGTGTAGAGGCAACAAGGCTTATCTGATGATACTAAACAAGATCTTGAGTAGAGAATAATGCTGTTCATATGAATTACAGATAGTGGTGGCATTTTGATGATCTGATCGTGCTAGATAAGTATCTGGACTACTTCGATGAGATTAGGTTGCAGTGATTTATCCAGCAGGGGGAGGGGGCACGAGGCTTTTTGCCCTCTCGGAGGGTATCTTTGCCTATTCCCCTCTCGGAATTCAGAAAAATTTGAGGGTGGGTGTGGGTGTTAAGTAAACACAGTATCCACACCCATCCTTGAAACTTGTTTAGAATAAAAATAAAAACAAGAAGATTTTTTCATTTTGTAATTGGAACCGGAGCTGAGTTGGAGTCGGTAGAAGTCGTGGCTGTCTAGGCCTGATTTTATCTGTAAATATATCATATATATGTACATATATATTTATGCAATTACTATACATTTTTTAGAAAAGGTTTTCATGACCTACTGGAAACGACTAGGGACTACTATGACCAATAGCTCCACTCTCACTCACCTCCACATGATGCGCTCTTTGAGGGTATAACAGTTTCACCCACAAGTTCACATCCACACTCACACCACCCACATCTATCCTTCGTCAAAATGTATCCTGTTCTTGCAAATAAAGTCATGAGAGTTAACGAAAAAAGTGAGAGAAAATGCTTGTCTTCAGTAGAATGAATACTGACGTATAAGGTGATGTATGTTAGGTAAAAAGAAAAAGATAAGTTTTTCCTCAGTTTTAATATATATGTAGACACACACATCCCTGTCAGTAAGGAAAAAATGGAGAAGGCAAATACTTTTTCAGCTTTTCTTACTTAAATGCTCGTATATTATCTTCAAGGCTTCTACATTGAGCGTCATTTTCTTTGATTTTTATGTTATTTAATATCATCGATTGTGCTTACGAAAGATCATTAATTACAACGATGGATTTGCATTATTATCATATGAATTGAGAGTATTTTCTTTTTTTTAATAGGAAAATCTATTGCTTTAAAGGTATAATATAATCTTTATTATTTCAGATAGTTTTTATGTAATATCAAAGTAATAGTATTTTATACGGGAGAAATTCTATGCAATGAGAGTTTTTTATATATCATCTTTTTCCGAATTCTTTTAGATTTAACTTCATAACATTGCAAAATTTTGACGAAGGTTTACGAATGGATACAAACAACAGAATAAGTGTTTGTGATATAATTTATTACGAAAAAAACAAAAACTAATTCGTTTTTTTTTGTCTTTACTTTGTAGCCTCAATCAGTTAATAACGATATAAGTGAAATACAACCTACTCAATCGACAAGATTGTGCGAGTATTCTAATCTTTAGTAAATGAAAAGTGATGTTTTTATTTTAGACGTGTGTGCATTCGAAGTAAATTGATGTGGATCATATTTATTATTGTGGTAATAACGATCATTACTATTCCAACAGCTATTATTCTCACGAGAAAGAGAAATGTTGTTGAAACAAATTTAACAACAATAATGATGACAACAGGAGAAGGGTCAACAACATTGATGTTAACAACAACAAAATCATCAACAACAACAGCAGAACCAGGAACAATAACTACAACAACAACAGAACCAGTATTAACAATAAAAGAAGCAGGTATGTCTGTGTTCAAAGAGAGATAAAAAGAAGTTGATCCATTACTTATAGTAACTTATAACAGGCTATTTAATAAAAAAACATTAATCATATATTGTTAGTTGATTCTTACCTGTCTAATCTGATTGAAGTCTCAGATATTTCATTATCCTTTATAAGAAAGAATAAATTTAAAAACCCTTTATCTTTATCTTTATAAAATAAAAAAACTTATTTTCTAGGATATCCTGTTTTTTCTATGTAACTTACAAAAAAAGTCAGATGCCATAGATATAAATAAAGTATATGAAAAAGTATTTTTCAAGTATGATCTTTATTTTTTTATAATATCACATAACGATGTGAGGATAGTGATAAGAAAGAATATCTATCCTATTGCTATGCTAGGGATATATCTCATTATCTACTATAGAAAGAAATCTTTTTTTTATTCTTTTTTTTGGAAATATTAGGAGTCTATTTATGTTTGTCTGATAAAATAAAGATAAAGTAATTTCTCTAATTGTAATAATAGCAAAGGTCAAAAATTAACGATTGATGGTGTTTCTGATGATTCTGTCTTTTGTATAAGAATATGTTATTTATTAGTTTTTACTTTATTTTTGCTCTATTTGGTGTGATGAAAAATGAGTGCTCATTGTGACGCATGTCTACATCGAGCAAGTAGAAATGTGTATTCTTTCGTAAATAACTTTATCGCTTGTAATGAGTCCGATGTGGGTTTGGATGTAGATGAGGGTATCACAGACACAATACGCATACGCTCCCACCCAAACCTACACCGTTATGTGTAAATTAGATGATTACTACATTCGAATATTCCTTTCTAGTGTGGGTACTTACTGGCAGCATGTACCGTCCACGAATATATCACGCACAAGTCACATTGGAAAACGGAAATGTCTTAGTTGCTGGTGGAGCTGCTGTTGGTACCACTGTATTCAGTACCGCAGAAGTGTACCATTCATCCACGGGACTCTGGACAACTACTGGCGAAATGAAAACTGCACGATTCCTTCAAACAGCATCCATATTGCCAAACGGAAATGTCTTAGTTGTTGGTGGAGCCGCTAATATTGAAACCCCATTGAGTAGTGCAGAAGTGTACAACCCATCCACGGGACTCTGGACAACTACTGGCAACATGAGCACTGAACGATATTTTCACACAGCATCCATATTGCCAAATGGAAACGTCTTAGTTGTTGGTGGAACCGCTGATGGTTATACCGGATTGAATAGTGCAGAAGTGTACAACCCATCCACAGGAGTCTGGGCAACTACTGGTAACATGAGCACTGAACGGTATCTTCACACAGCATCCATATTGCCAAA
>CAJNOI010000298.1:47092-65844 GCA_905250115.1 Adineta steineri
TATCTTCACACAGCATCCATATTGCCAAACGGAAATGTCTTAGTTGTTGGTGGAGCTGTTGATGGTTATACCGGATTGAACAGTGTAGAAGTGTACAACCCACCCACAGGACTCTGGACAACTACTGGCGAAATGAAAACTGCACGATTCTATCATACGCAAGTTACATTAGCAAACGGAAATGTCTTAGTCGCTGGTGGAGCCGCTGATGGTTATACCGTATGGAGTAGTGCAGAATTATATGGATGATAATGATTGGAGTGTAATATTATTGATTAGTCTAGAATTTGCAATGTAGTAAAATATTTAATCTTCGATTCTTTGAAAACACTATTATGCCATCCGCACAAAGTTCAATCATTGCTTTTCTCTCTTTTCTGTTGTGTTGCTAATTGTCACTTTTGTCTGCTTTTCTCTCTTTTCCTCATCATTGACATGTGCATCAATCGTCCGCTTACGTACGATTCTTTCTAAATGCTTTGCTCTCTTTCCTTTTTTCCTCAGCCGCTTCTAAAACTTATTTTTTCGAGATTTATTCGCGTTTTTTAATAAGTACCACTACTGCCGTTAAAATAAAATGAATGTGACTTTATTTTAAATATTTAAACAATGGGAATAAAGGGAACGGGGTGAGTGTGCGTGTAGATGTGGGTGTATCCTATTTATCTCATCCATATCCACATACACACCCCCACCCACACCCAAGCTTTTTCTTCTATTTTATTCATCTCCAACTTTATTTTTCTTCATTTTGATTCTAAGTCGACTCAAGTAAGTGTTTGATGTTAAAAACTCTCACATCCTCATGATATGATTCTCTAGATTTTATATTGCCTTTAACTTTAAAATAGTGATATTTAATACAATAAAGTGATGAGATAGCGGAGCAATGAGACATTAATTAACGATAGTAGAATTGTTTTTCATGAAAGTTTTAATTTTATATTCAGACTAACCAAAATAAATATTTACAAGTGATATTTATTATACTATAACAAATGTCCTCCTTAAAAGAATACTTTCTGAATTTAAATTTATTTTCACCATCATCCGATTCCAATGAACCAGAAAATGATCAACAACGTCGGTGGAATACTATTGGTACACGAATTTATATTATACTTATCATAATCATTCTTTTTATTATTGGTCTAATTTTATTATTACTTGAACAATCGATGATGGTTACTATACCAAATCCAACAAAAGAACAGTTTCAACGTCTGGCTATCAATGCAAAATGCTCATGTTCTCATATTTCTGTCCCATATGGAAAATTTATGTCATTGAAAGCAAATTTTCATCAAGTTTGTTCAAGTGATTTTATTAGTGATCGATGGCTAAATGCAATTGATTCAAAAACAAATACAACTTATTTTGCTTTTCAAGACTTTCGACGTTTTGGTAATGCTCAGTTTCAAGCACTTGCTGCTTATTGTCGTTTGTCAAAATCATATGCTGATCACAGTATTAATGTCCTTTATCAAAACACATTGCTAAGTCCACAAATTTTATCAGAAACATCTCTGCACGCACGCATCAGTACAACAGTTGAACAAGTCAAGCTAAAAACGCCAAATACTTTTAATACTCAACTAAAACTAATCATCCAAATGACAACCGCCAATCAATTAAAACCTGCAGTACAAACTAGCAGTGCTGTCAGAGATGGAGAGAATTACTTTATGCTACTTGTACATTATTACCGAGGAACGGATGGTTCTTCGTTTAGTTGCAGATTAAATAGTCATAATCAAGTACAGTCAGGTATTGTCAATGAATTTGGAACAAGGGATGTGGGTCTGATCGAGGATAGTTTGGCATGGCCTATACCAGGAATGTCAACAGGCTGTTACCCAGGATTTACACTTCTACATTCGACACTTGAATGTTTCTACAATCAAACATGTGTAAATAAACTTATTTCATATTTTCCAACAAGTGACAAATTCAAAGTGATGATTATAAATAATGAAAGTTTATATAAACCAACATCAACTGTCCAATCAATAATTGATAATTTGATGATTGAAAATTGGACATTGAATATTGCTTATGATAAATATTATTCAGAATGTGCATCATCTTCATGTACTTATTTGAAAATATCTCGACGAGATTTTATTCATGTCTTAAAAAAATTGATTAGTTTATTGTCTAGTTTGACATTAATAGTGGGATTAATAATTCCGCTGGTTATTCGATTCATTATGAAACGACGAGATCGAACACCAGAACCACGAATTTCTTGTAAGTAGAAATTACTATCAATGAGAAAGTAAAAAAGTAGCAAATTAATAATTAAGAATAGAACGAAAAAAAAGTTGATGATTTTAATTATGATAATAGTTAAAAGAAATTGATTTTGTACATTTTGATTACATAAAATCATATTTCTTCTCTTAATATTTAGTCAAAAATCGTTTATATCAATTTAAAGAAAATATTCAAAAGAAATTAATTGAATTGAACATTTTCAAACAATCTTTTAATACAGATCGGCAAACGAAATTTCAACGTTATGCAACACGATTGTATTTATTTTTTCTCATTGGTTCAATGATAATTATAACTATTTATGTATTTTTACAAAAATCAATTCAATCAAAAACGATTTATTATCCCACTGAATCTCAATTTAATCAACTTCAAGAAAAATATGCTCGATCACTTTCATGTCCATGTAGTTCAATATCAATATCTTATTCAAATTTTACAATAATTCAACCACAATATCATCAATTATGTCGAAGTGATCTTATTTCTGAAAGATGGATTCAGTACATCCATGAAGGTGCCTTAAGCGGGAGTGGATATCATTTCGATTATCGACAAATTTCTGTTGGTTATTTTCAATTATTATCATTGCTTTGTGAACAAGCTAAAGAAACCATTGATAGTTCACTTGAGATTTTTTTCAAAGCAGAATTTGTTAGTTCACAAGTTCTTGCAAAAGAATCGTTTGAAAATCAAATGAATTTATCGATTGAAGGTTTGAAATTAACAACGACAAATACTTTTAAAAGAACTATTCAATTAATTCAACGAATTTATCAGGGAAATCAGTTGATTAGTAATATATATACCGGTGTTTTTGAAGTAGATACAAATTCAGAAATATATGTAGCATCAAAATCACCCAAAGGATGTAATTGTATTTTATCATTATCCTGTAACTCTACTGTTGGACTTTATCGTGGACGTTGTGGTAGTCCATACGTGGATGATCCATATCTAGTTTCGAATTTTTTTTATGGTTGTTATCCAACTCAATCATTATTGGTTTCAACATTAGAATGTTTTTATAATCTATCATGCATGTTAGCAATTAATAAAGATCTATGTTCTCCAGTATGTTTTTACTTTTCTCCTCTTGATCCAGATTTGAATGAATATAATGAAACAATCGAAATGATTATTAATCGATTGATGGTTGATCAATGGTTACCAACTGTTTCTTTTTCATCATATTATAAAAAATGTGCACCATTATCATGTACATATCAATATGATGGTCGAAATAATATTTTTATTAGTATTACAACTATTATAAGTATTTTTGGTGGTTTATCACTTGCATTAAAATTTTTAATTATGATTAGTCTGGAATTTATTAATAAAATTTTTTCAAATAATTTCTTAAATTTAATTTCATTCAATTTCGTTAAACAAATCTTTATTTGTCATACTGAAAATCAAATTATTCATCGATTACATGTCATTTTAGTTATTGGAATTCTTACTACATTTTACATGTTTTCTACTTTTACTCCCCATGTAATTACTATTGAAACGGATAAACCTTCATTAGAAATCTATGAAGATTTATATAAAAAATATAATGATACATTGGAATGTCCATGTTCACAATTATCAATGAAATATAAATCATTTTTAACTTTAACAACTCGTTTTCATGAAATATGTTTAAGTAACTTTATTACAGATCCGTGGCTTTTATATTTATACGAGAAAAGAGATAATGATACACGACATTCACCATATGATTTTTATAATTCAGCAGTTGGACAATTTAAATTACTTTCGTCATTTTGTAATTTATCAAAAGAAACAGTTTTTGAATCAATTTTTCAATTGGAAACAACGGATTTTATTAATAATCAACTTTTATCATTAGATATCTTAAATAATCGAATTAAAATGTTTATTAATGAATTTCAACAAACACTATCACAATCATTTGTCAATAGTATTTCATTAATTCGAGAAACAATCAGTAGTAATATGTTCATGACTACATCTCTAAGTAATTGGGAGTTTGATCGTACAAGTCCTAACCTTTCTCTTAAGATTTTTCATATGTTTCCCTTAAATTATAATGGATGCAGTTGTTCATCATCATCTAAATGTGTTAGTTCATCACATGGAATGTTAATTGGTTGTTATCCACTTGAATCAATATTTCAAACAACATTACACTGTTTTTATAATCAAACTTGTATTGATTTAACAAATACTTTCAAATCAATAAATATTTCATCATTAGAAACAAGTCGTTTTTTATTAAATCAAACAATTGAATCAGTTGTTATTGAATTAATGATTGAAGAATTAAAATTCGAAATAAATTATCCAAATTATTTTAATGCAAGTTCACCATCATTATGTATTTATTCATATGTTGATAAAAGGAATGCTATT
This sequence comes from Adineta steineri, assembly GCA_905250115.1. NCBI lineage: Eukaryota > Metazoa > Rotifera > Eurotatoria > Adinetida > Adinetidae > Adineta > Adineta steineri. The sequence continues at coordinate 51,755 of CAJNOI010000298.1, forward strand.
GAAGGAATATTAACATTAATTGGTTTATATGGTGGCTTAGTTATTATTTGTCGTTTAATTGCTATTATCATTGTCAAAACAATGTGTCGAATGAATAATAGAGTTAACCCAGCTACAAATTCATCTTAAATAAACAAAGATTTTCTTGCTTTTCATTTCTATTCATATTAATCACGCTTTACTCTTATTAAATAAACAGATTTATTGCTTTTTGTTTCAGTCCATATTAATCACGTTTTATGCTTATCAAATGAATAAAAATAAAACTTAACATCTTCATTTTTTTTTTCAATATCTAAACTCGGTTTACTTAGTCCCAGATTGTTCTTGAAGGTGTGGGGTTGTGTTTGCTTCAGATTCTAATGTTCATTGCGCAATACCGTCACACACATTCACATATTTAGAATATTTCATATTGAATATCACCAATTATTAAATATTTCAGATAAGAAAAACAATTTTTTCTTTCGTTTGAATTTATTTTAAAATAAAAAAAGGTCTAATTTAATCGAACAACAGCTATACCGACATTGAGTTTGTTCGAAGTGGATCTCTATCTTCGAACATAATTGCTATCTTCGTATTGATCGATTTATAATTAAAATAAATAACAATTCGTTTTTGTTTTTGATTAACAAATAACATTGTAATCGGAGGATCATCATTAAACTGTGGTTCAAACAGATCATTGGTAATAACAAAAGTGTGAACAAGTACAAGAATTGCGCTTGATGGATCGAAATTTTATAAAATTTGAAGATAAGTTAATTTTTATATGCTCGAGTAAACAATCGTGCAGATATTCTTTTTTCTAATAATAATCGCTTTGCATTTTCTCATTTGAGAGCGATGCATGCAATTTTTTTTCTATTCATTACCTGTAATTAACAACCATGATTCTGAAATGAAATTTTTGGCAAGATTTGTTTTTTTGAAAATTTATTTAATCAAATGAATCCTTACATAAGGTTAATTATTCAATACTGAGGAAGAAATTGCTAAGAGATATATTAATAATTAAAAGAAAGAGACAAAAAATACTATACGAATAATGTTTCCATGAAAAGCATTTGAAATTAAAAGAAGGAAGCTCCATGAGAGATACTATTTGAAGCAGCTGAAAATCGGCTTGCTTTTGCACGTGAACCTTTGGCTGCATTTCGTGTATGACTTTCATTGAATTTCACAGTACCAAAAGGTGTTGGAACTTTCAAAGAATATTTGTCTTTAACACTTCTGGCTGCAACAGAAGCTACTTCAAATGATGATCCATCTGCTCGACTTGATCGTCGTTTTGTTGAATAGTGATGTGCCACTGGAAAACAACCATCGTCACAAAAGAGACTCATTTTCACAATAATTGAATAAATATTTGAAATTCAATGGTAAAGTAATGAGTTTTTTCATTTCTTTATATACCTGTCGGAAAAAAAATAATTATTCTTTCTACTACGACAACAAATAGTACGAACGTCATTACACATAAAATAATTTTACTGTATCTGACGCATGAAATCAAACAGAATACATGCAGAATGTCTAGTGGTTTGTTTTGTGACTTTTTTCAACAAAAGAGCAACCGTAGAAAAAAATAATGTTTTGCGCATGACAAAACATCTCGATATATTTCACACAATGATAGGAAAAGAACCGCTTCATATACGGAAGGGGTATCACTAATTTATGCAAACAGCACTAACACCCAACTTTGTAAAGCCGCATATAGGCCATTTAGATTTCATAATCGAAAATTAAAATACAGTGGGAATGATGAGAATTCTTGAAATCTTCCTCAGGTATTCTTCAATTTATTCGATGTATCCTATCTTGGTTTGATACTTTTGGCATTATTCTTCCAAGATAATAACAGTCTGTTTGTTTTTAATACAAGTTATGCTATAATTCATTGGAAAATGACTTACCATGCCTACTTCTTAGCGTTCTACCGTTTATGTTATTGTTGAAATAATTCATTTTCACTATCATTTTATATACAACATACTGTTGCTCCCCGTTTTCTCTTATCTGATATACTACATTTCTCTCGATTTTACTCCTTTTTTGTCATATGATGAAGCTGTATACTAATATCTGTCTCTTAATTTTCGTTTATCTATTTTCATAAGAAAACAAAGACAAATTAAATGAAACTGATAGGATTTATTTATTTATACAATATGTTAAATATTTGACTGAGAGGTCTAATAAAATTGTTTTCAATATGAGAAAAATATATGTTGGAATGTGAGTGTATAATATATTCATCACTTTTCCAATCTACGCTGTCATCCATGACATTGTTGAAAAATTTATTCAGATTATTTATAGAAATGATTTACGAGAAAATAAAAATATGAATTAGAACAACTATTGACAATATAGAATAATTAATAGTTGCAAAAGAGTAAACAACTTCGACATTTGTGAACAATTTATACCATGTATATTCCTTGACAACAGCATGTTGCTAATGCATTCATTAGATCAATCATCTTTCTTAAATATGCAGATTCTCTTTGTAACCTACATCTTTTTTTCTGCAATTTTTATAATATTTTTTTTGGATGCTTACGAAAGAATGGAAAGACACAAAGCAAGCAGAAAATCATTATCTGGTCAGGTGGTTATAACGTGATCGATACGCATGTTTTTACTAGTTTGTCTTATTCTTCCATTATCGTATATCACGAAACTAATAACATCTCATCGCGAAAAGGAATGGGTGTGGGTGCTAGGTGAATACAGTATTCACACCCACACGTAGCCTCAAGGAAAAAATAGACATAGGACAATTTATATATTTATTTAATGAACAATTAGATATTTTCTTCAGATTCTGCTTGTGAATTGCGTGTTTCAGGAATGTTGTCAGGTTCAATCTGATTATTTATGGAGCAACACCAATATTTCCATCGTTGCCAACATTTTTTTACTAGAACAAGTTTTACTTGACGACGGAAACGTGATGAGAATATTATAAAGATATAAAAGCTGATCTAAAATAAATCAAAATCTTACAATTATGAAGTAGCAAAAAAAATAATTTTACTATATAATTTATAATGTAGAAAGAAAGAAGAATTGCTTGAATTAATCGACCAATTGTATATGCTATAGGCATACTTTGTGATATAGGAAAATTAATAGCATAGATACGATAAGTATTATAAGGTAGTGTCAAACAAACAAAGGCTATTACACGCATAAGAACCATTGCTGTTATTTGTTTATCTAATTTACGACGAACAATTGGCAGTTGTCGTCGAACTATACGACGAACATTATGATAAGCTAGGATACTAAATAATGATGCAATTGCAACAGGTAGGAAACCAACTAAAATTGGATAATAGAAAAATGTTGAATACTGAACCCAGACATGATTCGATAAGACACATCCCATTGTTGGTTGAATATCAAAAGAAGACCCCATTACAATGCCATGAATGATTGCAAAACACATGAATATAAACGCAAAATAACGACCTAATTTCAATGTGCATATTTGTCTTAAATTGAAACGATGATTTGTCGAAAAGAATTGATCAACAACAGTGAAGCATATCATATAAAAATTAGTGAGCGTACATACTTGTCCCAATATATATCTGAATTTACACCAGATGAAAGAACGTCCTGTTGCATCATCTCCATATATTGATATTAAAATGGTTGAAGTAATAGATAAAAACTGATATACTAAATTGGAGATTGATTCAATAGTTATGTAGAACGCACATCGATTGGTTCGAAATAGCTTCAGTTGAGTAAAAACGAGAAGATTCAACACATTACCAATAAATCCAAAACTAAATATAATATAACCAGTATACATCGAGTATTGTGTAGCAAATTTGAGAATTCCATCGGATATAGACGACGATGACATACTACTTTATTCAAAATGATATATTCTGTCTTTGCTGAAAAATCTGAAACTTAATATAAAAAAAATATGAATGTTTTTCTTCTCATTTATTATCTATGAAGCATCATAGCAGAAATTACTGTCACGATTGATAATAAAAGTCTTTAATTACTAGTATGACAATGTTTCTTTTTTCATAGAAAAAGTTTTGTATCCATCTAGGTCATTTAATCCGACCTGTAAACCCTTCGGAAAACTATCAAATCTAATGTCGAATTTCTCTCCCACTATTATTCGCTATTTCTCGAGATATTCAAAGATTTCATCATGAGCTCTAAGCATTTTAGGAGATTTCATCCTAATTTCAAGAAGATTTTTAACAATCTCATCATGACTTATCAGCATTTCAGGATATTTCTAAAGATTTTAAAAGGTTTCTTCTCTTTGAACTCGATTTAATCCTATAATAGCGCAATATATATACAAGAATCATTCCTAGAACCTCCCAATAAATTCTCTACGATCATATCTAGTATGGAAGTGTACATTAAAAAGGTTTTCCAACGTAGTTTTAAAAAAAATAAAAAAAGACTTGTATATGTCGTATATCAGTTTAGAATTTAGTTGTGGTAGAAATTCTCTATTATAGCGTGAATAGTGTGATAAAATAATTAGCATGAATACATTTTTTCTATTTTTGAATACATGTAATTATTTGCTTGAGTTTGTAATTTGAAAGGCTTTGATTTTCTTTTATCTTGTTTAAAAAAAGAAGATTTGCGCGAGATAATTATTTTTTAATGCTTAGGAAATTGTTTGATTTTAGAATTTTCGATGAACAGAAAGTATTTTTTACTATAAAAGCAATATTATTGAGGTTTTTTCAGATATCTGAGAACTAATGTACAGACTGTTCCGAGGATATTATGTAATTAATAAATGAATTTTGTACTGAAGTTATGTTTTCGTTATATTATTTGTTATTTATTATCTTGATTCATATATCTATATAAAATAACTGAAAAAGAAAACAAACTATTCGACATAGTCATAAAAATCTTGATGTTTTTATTATAGAAACATATTGAAAATCTGCAAGTTTTATACGAAGTATATTTTACAATTAGTACACGGTAAACAGATGTTCCTAAATGAAACGAATGTAATTTGAAAAGGAATTGTTGAAATATCGACTTTTCTCCTATATTCCTTGTAAAAATTCAATACAAAGATAACTGACTTTGATTTATTAAGATTTAGTAAAGAAATAATATATAAAACTTTTCAAGTGAATCTCTACAAGGAGCGAAGTATTTTTATGAATATGGTCTATACATAATCCGCTAGGTTTTATTGTGCTGATCAATGTAAAACTTATCAGAGATGCTCATAAAAACTTTTTTCATAAAAAATCCATTTTTAATCAGCTAAAAAAGCATCATTTTGATTATAATAGCTTTCAAAAAATTATTAAGATTATTCAATCAAAATCGATTTCTAATAATTCAATAATTTTGTTTTACTTATTTTTCATGCGACGACGATGCTATTACCACTGGAGAACAAAGTGATCTCTACTAATACAAAATAGTTCTTAATTAAGAAATCAGTTTTCTCCCTTCATCATTATTCAAAAGTGTAATTAATCGTAAACGCTACTTTGTTTGCCTCACTTAAGTTGTTTAATATTGAAGCAATTAGTATCTCGATATACGGCAGCTATTTGTAGTTACTTATACTTGATAATTGCTATGCTATTCATTCAATTTAATTAAACGTAGCGGCATGAGTTTTCAATACAACCATTGAATATTATTTCGTTTGAAGAATGCTAGTCATTATCCCGAATCACATATGTACCAGTAATTGATTCTTATCAGATCTATACTATTCAACAGGAATAAATGCAATTAATGGAACGCTTGTATTCCTATATAATCTGGCAAGTTCTAGTACCAGTTTTTGACTGATTTCAGCTTAAAATTCGGCATCATGTGAAATCACAAAATCCGACTATTTCTTGACACCAAATTACCCTGAATTATAAATGTAAAATTAATCATCATAAAAATAAATATTAATTTTACTAGTAGAAATTATTTTATCCTAATAGAATTTTTTTTCTCTCATAAAACTTTGCATTTCCTTGTAAAAATATTTGTTTCCGCATTCTACCTACATAGGAGAATATGACATTTCTTCTATATACTTTATTTGTAGCAGATGATAACTCACATATGGCATAATTTTGTTCAGGACAAATTTTAAAAAAAGTAACTACGTAGTTGTTCATTTTTTTTTATTAGTATATGCACTCAATATTGTACTGCAGAGATGTCCATGGCGGCGCTGCCGCGACCGTCGTGGCGTTCGCGTCGCGGTAGCGGCAGTTTTTTCAGGAAACAGTTTTAAAAAATGAGAATGCTTCCTATTCCCAAAAGTTACACATACCGGAATCGCTGCACCCACCCAATTTAACATCATTCAACTCCGGAATTTCTTGCGTACGATTCCTGCCTTTTCCGGAACAGATCGAATTCGATTCCTGCCAATTCCGGAATTCCTTCCATCAGATTAATGCTATTCCTGCCAATTCCGGAATTACGAAAGATATGCTTGATGTAGAAATGAACATGGTGAGCGACTTATTCCATTCCGTAGCGGAATTCCGGAATTCGTGCACAGTCCGGCTTTTCCGGAATCGCCCGGAATAGGCAGAAATTCCGGCTTTTCCGGAATTGCACAAGTTATACTTCATGTAGAAATGATCCTCCTGAATAATCGAATCGATTCCGTAGCGGAATTCCGGAATTCGTGCACAGTCCGGCTTTTCCGGAATCGGTAGGAATAGGTAGGAAATCCTGCCTATTGCGTACTTCTTCACGGACCGAGCCTCCCGCACACCCACACTATTGTGTTTGCCCATCGACCGAGCTCCCCGCGCACCCACACTATTGTGCTTGCATACCGACGAAAGGTCTCTATGTTAAGTTTTACGTAAATATCAATAGATCAAGCCATTCCGGAATTGGTAGGAATGTGCAGGAATTCCGGGAAATGCACGAATTCCGGAATTCTGTATTTGTCATCATGTCCAGGCTTACATAAATGTCAATTGATCAAGCAATTCCGGAATTGGTAGGAATGTGCAGGAATTCCGGAATAGGTAGGAATCGAATGTAAGGAATTCCGGAATAGGTAGGAATCGAATGCAAGGAATTCCGGAATTGAATTATGTTAAGTTGGGTGAGCCAAGCGATTCCGGAATGTGTTACTTTCCGGAATAGGATGACTGCTCTAAAAAATCACGAAATTTACACATAATCTCGACATTGACGTATTCTGCAATGTAAAGCTAGACGAATCTCATCGATTAACAGGCGTCAACTTTTTATGAGGGCGCGGTGCGACATGCTTCTTTTTATTATAGTCGCGGCGCGGCAGTGGCAGATTCTCAACGGTGGTGGACATCTCTGATTAACAAACATGAATAAATACTATCAAAAGTAATTCATATACTTCTCAAATAGGAATTTGATATGTTTAATTAAGTTTGAAGAAATATCCATTTACCTTTATTTTTGAAATGAACAGTAGTATCAATTTTTTTTGTAGTTCTAATGATTGATATGTATTTTTGAAGACTACTAAAGATCCTAATTTCATGTCTAAAACTACATAAGATATTATGAATTAAAAGTAACTATCATAAATTGAATTATTCTATGATATTTACAATAACATTTGGTATAAAATCCTATATTTAATTATCTTCTTGAAAATCATCGATAAACGCATTAAATTCAAGTAGAAAGCACTTTCTTGTTAATTATAAAATAATATATAGTATATTGGTTTAAATTTGATCAATTTTAAATGGTTTAGACAATATCTGATCTCTATACTTGTTTTTCATTTATCTTGGAATCAATTGTTTTATTTAGTTTTAAAAAAATTAATTCAGTTTTTTATATTATTAAGATAAGCCGTGTCTGGCTTGAGTAATAAAATAAACAATCCGACAGAATATATTAACATTTTTCTGCTCTTTTCTAGTTTAAAACCAATGAAATAAATCGATTTATTGATGCAGAATTAAATATTTATACTAGACTAGAAGTAGAAATATAATAAAATTTGATGTAATTTAATTTAGATTTAGATTTAATGAGATAAAATATCATGAAGAATAAATGTTATTTATTATGTTTTTTTTTCGAGATAACAATTGTTGATTTAGGATAAAATAATAAAAATTTCTATTGGGTAAAAAATATTTTTCTATCGTTCATTTATTATCTTAAATTAATATAAAAACTAATGAATGTATATATATATTTATATTTATTGTTAGCTTTCTAGATTTTAAAAATTGTTGAAAAAAAAAATTTTTTTAGTATATTTTTCAAGAATTATTTTTCTATTTTTAGATTATCATTTATTAAGAAAGACTCAATTAAAATATCAACTATGAATGATAAGAAACAAAATAATGATAATGTAATTTACAAAGAAAATTCTAATAAGATAATATTATTTTGACTATTTTAGTTTGATTCAATTAATGATAAAATACCTCCAATATCAACCAATCAATCAAGAATATCGTATGAAAATTTACAATTGTAATAAACAACAAAACTCATTTTTTGTTTAGATTTCTAAATATTTTAAAAAGAAAAAGATTCATATGGATTACAACTAGTGTTATTCTTATTTTAATTCTATTATCAATAATTATTTCATTACCTATTGTCATGACAAAAAAGAAAAATACATCACACTCAACAACAATAACATCAACAACAGCAGCAATAACAACAGAAGGTAACTTTTTGTGAGATACATAGTAGAGAAAAAATAATTTATTGGCCGTACTTCTTCAGATTACAGACACCCCTTCACCCACACTCATTGTTAGGCCAGCCAATGTGTGATCTGAAGAAGCACCTGATTGTCAGTATCTAATAAACATTTATTTTAGTTTATTTCTCTTTTTATTTTTCTAATAGAATTATCGTTTACTTCTATGTCAAATCATAATTATCGTAAATGGAATCTAAATTTTTCTATTGTTGCCGGAGGAAATGGGTATGGAAATAACTTAAATCAAGTTAATTCACCTCAAGGAATTTATATTGATGATGATAAACAGACGATTTACATTGCTGATTATCATAGTCATCGAATTGTTGGATGGAAATTCGGGGAAAAAAGTGGTGAAATCGTTGCTGGTGGAAATGGACAAGGAAATAAATTAAATCAATTGAATAATCCATCAGATGTAACGGTTGATAAAATAAATGATTTACTTATTATTTGTGATAAAGGAAATGAACGTGTAGTACAATGGTCTCGTCAAAAACCAATAAGTTCAAAAATAATTATCGAATTAATTGAATGTGTAGGTATAACAATCGATAATAATGGAGATATTTATGTTTCAGAACGAAAAAAACATAGTGTTAAACGATTCAAACAAGGAGAAACAAAGGAAACAATTGTAGCAGGTGGAAATGGTTTTGGATATAATTTAAATCAACTAAATAATCCTGCTTACATTTTTGTTGACAAACAATATTCGATTTATGTATCTGAAAATAAATATGGTCGTGTAACAAAATGGATACAAAATGCAAAAGAAGGAATTATTGTTACTAAGGAACAAAATCCAGACAATGGCCAATCACAGTCGTCTGATTCGTTCGGAATGACTGTCGATCATTTTGGTAATGTATATGTGTCAGAACATGACACTTTTCGAATAGTGTGCTGGTCAGTAGGGTCTAAAGAAAGTTACACTGTTATGAATGGAGGAAGTCCCGAACAACCACCATATCTATTCAGTGGACCCGCAGCTATATCATTCGATCGAAAAGGAAATCTATATGTCGTTGATGTTTATGCGCATCATATAATGAAGTTTGACGTTGATGTTAACTGAAATTGTCATCTATAATCAAATGAATTTTAATGAAACAATCTGCTTTTTTTTGTCAGTTTTTTCTGCTTTCTTCGTCTTATTTAAAAATAAATCATTTTATAACTGAACTCTTCTGATTTATTTTCTTCGTAACATGTCTAGAATCTCTGAAGATATTTTGATCAATATTTTTACAATTGTCTGTTATAAATCGTATTTAACTATAATAACTTATGATGATATTTTATAAGTGTAGTTATTATGCTATGTGGTACATGAAATATTTGCGACTAAAATTATACGATCGTAGCCGACTGTATTGCTATTCAGATTAGATGAGAAAATATTTTCAAGATTTATTTCGATTCGAACTTAAACTGAATTTGTTGATTTTTATTCGTCACTTAATAGATGAACAAATCTATTTACACATAAATCTCTAAATACTTATCTGTTATTATTTTTTTTCTCATGTTTTCTTTATCTTCAATAATAATAAATATAAACAACGTGATACTCTTATTCATACTGTCAAGATGAGTTATTTATAGAAAACAATAATTATACACAAAAACGGAGGTTAATAGAATACTATCACAAGTAGAAAATAGTTCATATAAAATTTCTTTCATTGTTATTCATGAAAGAAAAATAAATCACTTTGATAGAATGAATGTCTTTGAGTACGAGATAAATAGTATTTCATTTATCTCTTGTGTGTATCTGTATTGAAATTCAACTATTAATAACCACAAACCATAATAACAATTCACTTATATTTTATTTTGAGATTATTTTGTTTTTTGTTGTATTATCACTTACAGGTTGGCAATGATCGTATAAGATTGTAAATTTCCTATTTATATTAAAAAAATCTCATGACAATAATATTATTCATATATAGGTCTATTGATATCATATCTTTGTTTGAACATCAATCAGTAATTTACCCATTATATTCAAATTAGTTTTCATTTTTCCTAAGATTCATTATGTTCACTTTGATTGTAAATGTTAATTGATATTAGAATTTCGAATTTATTTCATTTAAAAGAAAAGAAAATAATGTATGTTTTTATTTATCTCAAATAGAATTTCGAAAGCAAATGTAGATACAACAATAAAAGCAAAAGAAATAATATTAACATATAAGTACATTGAGGGTGTAGATGTGAGCGGGGAGTGGGTATGAATGTGAAGCATAAATATAATACCAGCATTCACACCCATATTCATACCCTTCAGGAACAATATCTTCAAGTAAGAAAAAAAAGACTAAGCAAATTAAGAAAACTTCTTTAAATGACGATGCCATAGTTTTGACAAAAATCAAGGATATGATCACGTTTGAATGTGTCTCCATATACTGTTGAATGTAGCGGAAGGTACCGGCACATTCTCAAGTGATATAATATGATATTTAGATGACTTCATTTCAATATCAATCACTTTAAATAATGTAAATGGTAACAGCAGTATTTCTTCTTCTTTTGGAAATTTCGAGATATTATGAAGATTTATCGCTGTAGCACATTTATCCAAAAACTTGATATGGAACAAAATAGCGTAACTGGACGCATTTTCAGTATCGGCATAAGACTCAGCTACTTGTCTATCGAATGAAGCTGACTGAAGTGCGCATATTTCAAAAACATGGTTCTTACTTTGCTTGGCTTTCTGATAATCTTCAAGAGCTTTTTGATATTGATCAAATGTCAATGTCATACCACGATAAAGTTCTGTCTTATCAACACATCGTTGTTTTAATGCGTCTAGATGCAAGTACAGCAGTGTTGTAAAAGCATTGCTCTCCTTTTTTAGAGCAGTGTAAAGTGCAGAATCCATAGTGTAAAGGGTAAGTAAATGTTCGGGATTTTTAGTACGAGTATATTCTTCGAATAGTGTCATGGCTTCTTTGAGATTTCTCTCATTTGGGATATGCTGTTTGATGAATTTTCCAACTATCTCACACGCTTCAGCTTCCTTTGAAAATCTTAATAGTGATTTGATGGGCCAACGCGATTGACAAATACTCAACAAAAATATGGCATTCGAAGCATTTGTTGCACTATCGTAAATGCGAATCCAATCCTTGAATTCAGTATCATCAGATGATATCGATGGAATTCTAAGAAAGAGTGAACGAACTCTGTCTGAACGTGCACATTGATACGGGGTTTGTCCACTACGATTTATTCCTGAGTGTGAATAAGGATTTTTTCCAAAATCCGATTGTAGAAGAACTTGAACAAGATCATAATCATGTCTTTTGCATGCAGTATGAAGGACGGTATTGCCATACACATCTTGTCGATTAAATTCTTTATAGGTTAAGAAAGGCAATAATTCACGAACTTTTTCAATATTAGCAGTACGACATGCTTCGTAAAACGAATCTGCATTGGATGGTAATTTATGTGGAAATATTAAATTCATCTAAAGATATGAAAAAGCTAGAAACATCAATGTTGTTTTTGATCTTAACAGCAATAATAAGTTTTAATTAAATTTTTACGAGAATCAGGGAACAAAATCAAACAGAACAACACTCAATGAAAAATGTAGAGTCAAGGCAACGAAAAGAAAAGATTAATTGTAACGGAATTAATAACAATAAATAAATAATGAATTGAATATGAAGAAATATAACACCAAAAAGCAGTAGATGGCACAACAAACTATGTATATAACTTACTCGTAAACTTATCGCTTCTTTATTGAACTTAAGGTTTAGACACTATTCTGTCTTCGAGTCTCAAAACACAATTTAAAGTAATTCTTTTTTTATTATTCTTTATTTCTACTTCTTCATCAGTCAATTATTTGTTTTCAGAAAAAAACAATAAAGTGAAACTTTGGACACCTTTCATCGGATCATTTTCAACACTAGATTTTATGAAAGAAAGTTTATATATACAAGTAACGCTCGGCCGAAAACTCGCTTAGCTCTTTCTCGTAGAAATACAACTTCTTCACATTTACTGGAAAACAATTGAACAGCGTGAAAAAACTGCTCTTCAATATTTTTTTACCTTTGCCCCCTCTCGACTCCTCTCATCGTGGCCACCTAACAGACCTTAGATTCGAACTCCCCGCATCGACAAACCTCTAGAAATGTCTTTTTCGAAGAATTGATTTTCGATGTTTTTTTGACGCTTCGGACACACAAACAAACAAACAAACAAATTATGTTTACTGGACTCTTCTCTACGAAAAAGAGAATATATGAAAAAACAATTATTTTTCTTTTTCTATTCTTTGCTAGTATTTTCTTAAACATTGCACTACGATCAAAGAAATGTTGATATTTACCCTTTATTCTATCATATATTTGAACAAAAAGGAATAAGATGAAAAGGAGAGGAAAGGAAAGTGAATCAGAAGTATCTAACAGACTAACTGACTGCCGCACAATATGTTAGCATAGCTTTTTATAGATGCATACGAAGAGAAGAAAGAGAGAGATAAATGATGAGCGGATCAGAATCCGTCACAACTACTATGGGGAGGAAATGATGTCATCGTAGTGCAATGTTTAAGAAAAGAATAGAAAAGGAAAAATAATTATTTCTTCATATATATATAAACTTTCTTTTATAAAATTTAGTATTGAAAATGATCCTATAAAAGATGTAGAAATTTTCACTGTATTTTTTTTCTGAAAAAAATAAATGATTGATGAACTTATTTGTCTTGTTATATCTTTATTTAATTATATTTCATCAAATAATGTTAATATTCGACGTCCTCCAAAGATGTTCTGCTAAACTCGCAATATCTAAGGAAAAGAAAAGGATACAGAAAGAATGAAGGATAAATATGTTAAAGCAAGGGGTGTCATTCAAAGAGATGTTCATCTTATCTCTTGGCACATCTTCCTCTCTAATTGAGACGCGCTCCCGAATGTCTATATAGCATAAAGTATACACAGACAGAATGATAAAGAATACACTGTAGATATTTCAGGGGCAAAAGGAACAAAAGAAAAAAGTAATAGAACAAGGAAAAGACACAGAAAGAGCAAAAGGTAAATGTGTTAAAGCAAGGGATGTCATTCAAAAGGATATGCGACCCTTCTCTTGGCATACTACAGACGTAAATGATGGCTGATCTTAATAAAAGTAGAAAAAACACAGAGAATGTCGGCAGATGAACAGGATATTTTAAGCGTTGAAGAGAAAAAGAGAAACGAAGAAAAACTATTCTATGTGCGCCAATGAATTAATGTTTATGTTGGAAAAAAAAGAAGTGACTGTCATAAGCTGCTTGTTGGAAAAAAGGAAGTGACTGTCATAAGCT